>JAIKVB010000590.1:0-22657 GCA_024679045.1 Phytophthora brassicae
TGGACATCATACCCTTATGCAGCCTTTGCTTTCTGTCTGCAGTTAAGCACTAACTTAATGACTGCCGCGCTGCCTCCATTTAAAGAGAGCCCATTATGAATACGACGTAGCAAACTCCGAAATAAACTGCGCTCTCCGTCGCATGTGCACCAAATTGGCGCCTGCACTTGAAACCGAGCGATTGACCAGCTTGCCACCACACCGAGAACGGCGACACACGCTTCAGGTAACAGTGCCACGCGATGCTGCACCAGTCTGAAAGTGTGTACTTTTCTAGCTGACTTACTTAGTATAGTGCAGTGCTACGCACGAACAGTCCCAGAAAATGTTCTCCGAAGAGCAGCATAAAGCCCTACTGCTACTCCCCATTTAACTTTCAGGCAGATAGTGCGTGGCTGGCACTTCGACCGAGCAGTTCACTTATCATTATCATTAGCTGCAAGATCACGCCATGACCCGATGCTCTGGTCTTTTCGTTCCATTCTGTTGCTCAGTCGTTCTCATTCTTGCTCCGGCGTGTGCAATCAATGACCCTGCCGATCTAATTCCAATAGTCGCGTTTGCGTCAACTGAAGGAAGCAGCACGCTCGACCCAGCAAACTGGTCCCCAGACACCCCGACGCCGTCTTTTGTCGTAGTTTCGAACTCAACGACGACATCAACTGACAGCGACGACTGCCTCGAATCCAACGGTACAAGCGTGTTAGTTCACGGTATCGACATGAGCTTCTGCGTCCACGGATGGCCAATTTGTGACATCGGCAATCAAAAAGGCCTATGCCCACATGAGCTTCTGCGTCCACGGATGGCCAATTTGTGACATCGGCAATCAAAAAGGCCTATGCCCACATCCCCAACAGGATCTACCCAATGGCTCGTATTGCAGCTTTTTACCTGAAAGCAAGAGCATGTATGGCTGCGTTGCGGAGACAAAGAAGACACACTGTCGTCTACGAGGATCACAAACGTAGTGATAGCATCCGTCTATCTTTGATTCGTGCTTTTCTAAATATACTGTTGAGTCCTGCAACATTTGTGACTCTACTAATGGGCGATGAACTTGCCCCAGCATCTTCTCGAGCGCAGTGAGAGTGACGATGTACAAGACTTCAGTACTTCGGTTTATGAGAGGCTGAATACGCCAAATTATGTGAGAGAGGCGGGTGCAACGAGTGCGTCACACTGGCAATGGAAGTTCTGGAAGAAATCCTCATCTTTATCACCAATGCATCAGAAGCCAAAGCAACGCAAGTATCCGGTGCCTGGTACCTCGCTAACACCATTACCAGCTTCAGTGTCACCAGGCCGATACAACGTTGGAGCTATTGAGAAACTCGATCTACTTATAAGTGAAATTGCGGAACGAGAAGCTGCTCAGTCGACTACGACGCCGTTATCCTCAGTAAAGCTCTCTACGTCGAAAGGTATTGGGTCACCACTACCACCGCTACAAGTCCAAATTCTACAGCGACCTCGCCTCTGTCTCGACTTCAATGGCTCTCCTACTGTTGCTATGGAGCAGCTTGTCCAGCTTCAAGAGCACTTCGAGACAACTCCACCAGCTAATGCTCTTCAGCTCACATTAATACCCAAGAAATGTGTGAGTGGTGACGAAATCGCTCTAATGCCATGTCATTCTCTTCAACATCGTGGATATGAATTGTTGTCTGCAGAACAGTGGCGTGAGCCTGTCCGTGATCGCAACAAACAATGGCTACAGGATGAATTGCCTTTGTTAGTACTTAACCATTTTCAAACAACGAAATGGAGTATGACGAAGGTTCCAGGTCCAAACAATCGTGGCAAGTGGGCTAAACTCGACAGCTACAGATTTATAATTTCCCCTCATTCCCCTTCAATAGCATTTAATAAGTCTACCAGTTCCGTCAGTCCGGCAAAACGACCTCAGCGAGTGCTTCTTCGAGCCCAAGGAGCACTCATTTCTCGTAGTTATTGTCTGATTACAGTATTTGGCGAAGGTATCTACGGACGGCTTTATGGAGTTGGGCTGACTGGACAAGACAAAAAACGATGTTTGCAGGTTGAAGCTTACGAGCCAGCAACAAGCCGAACTTACCATCTTCGCTTGACATTGCAAGATATTGAATGGGTCTTTCGGGTTGGAGAGAATGACCCGGAG
This sequence comes from Phytophthora brassicae, assembly GCA_024679045.1. NCBI lineage: Eukaryota > Oomycota > Peronosporomycetes > Peronosporales > Peronosporaceae > Phytophthora > Phytophthora brassicae. The sequence goes on from JAIKVB010000590.1 coordinate 2,141, forward strand.
CGTGAAGCTTTGCTAGCTCCTGGTAGAAAGCAGGAATTACTGCATCAACTTATCGCATTGCTTTACTTTGAGTACCCAGAGGTTGGTTATCAGCATCCCAACAGTGCTTCATCCACACTTGAAAGCCGAGTAAAAGTCAAAGGGATTCCAGTACTGAAAATTTCTCCAGAAATTCAGCTTAACGAATCCGCGCTTCGGCGTCTTGAACGAGAGGAACGACTGCGCCAGGATGAAGCTCGCCGTCTTGAAGATCTAGCAAAACTGCGAGCAAAACCACGTCGAGCACGACATCGAGTGATCTGTCAGTCAATTCGACTTCGTGGTCGGCACTTTTACGTGTCAGTATATCATTTCCCAGCCCAAGCGCGCAACCTGGTAATAACTGCTTACAATCCTGGTGCTTCGATAACATATCGACTTACAATCGCGTTCCTAGAGGCTGCTTCACTGGTACGGTTGTATCCTTATCCTCGCAGTGTTTTCTCTTTTGAACAAACTCTTACGGTGGCGCAAAGATTAATACCACGGCTTCAGCTCCACGGGCTTGACGATAATACATCGAATACTCGAATGATGCTTGCACTCAGCGGAGGTCGGCAAGGACCAAAAATGACTCCGCTTCCTCTTCTTTCTCCATTGATGACTGAGGAGCGCCAACGCGAAGAATTGATCAACAAAATGCTACGAGATTGTCAGAAATCACTGCAACTCGAGTTAAAAATGAGTCAACTTCAGCTTCACAATGATGCCGAGGCGGAGCGGGTGGCACTTCGTCAAAAGATAACAAACCTTGAAGCAAAGCGAGCTGCGATCATCGAAAAAGACGAAGCATACAAGATCCGTATTGAAGAGATCGATGCTGCGGGTGGAGGTGGAATGAATGTTGATGTAAAATCGTTGCATGAAGAGCGGCGGACTCACAAGACAGCACGTCAAGCTCTAAAAACTGAGATCAAGGCAATATCGACGCAACAAACTGAGTTGAATCAACAGTTGCAAGCTGTAAGTGAAAAGGAGAAAACTGGTGGAGAACGTGCTCTGCGACGAACCGATAGAGCTCGAAAGCGAATACGTGAAGAGGTGTTGAAGGTTGTAGCATCTACATTGCGATCGACAGTACCTGTAACGTCACATACCCCAATTGGACAACGAACGTGGCTCGCGAAGATACATATGCGATCTGGACATACTTTATTGTCTTCTGGAGGCTGTCGCGTTTCTGAAAGGCGTATTCGATACTCGTTTTTTGCTTTAGAGCCTGAAGTCGACAGCGACGATACACAGTTGTTTTCACTCGAATTGTATGATCCTGACTTGTGCTTAAGCTGCACGACTTTGATTTTCTCGAAGCTCGAGTTGATAGCACTTACAAAAAAGTGCCACGAGCAGCAACAATTGGTTCCGGAACTTGCACCTCCCACCTCAACGATGGCTACGCGACTCACTGAATTGCGCAACAATATGATGGAAACTCGCCGCAGTTTCTATGCGATGTCAGACGCACCCATAGCTTCATCTAAGAAGAAAGCTTCAAAATCAAAATCATCAAGTACCAGAAAGAAAAAGCGAGAGGAACTACAACGCCTGATGACGGCGTCAAGCAACGAGATGCATCGAATATCCCGTGAGGCTCCGTGGTTGCCCCTGATAAAAGCGCTCTGCGAAAGGTGCACAATCACCACCGCACAAGATCCACCTGCATTCAACGTAGCTTTTGACCGCTGCATTTTTGGTGCTGTGTCACCTGTGCTTCGCATGGGTAACGACGAGCTTGAAGTCGACTCTAGCGGCGATTCTGGTGTTGTATACTGCCGTGTACGGGTAGAAGTACTTCCATTAGCTGAAGGTGTGGTGTTTGACGTGTGGGATCCACTCGCTCGGACAGAATGGAGAGTATTGTACCCTGAAAGTCGCGAGCTGCTCCGCGAGTTCGTAGTCGAAACGTTCATTGAGCAGCAAATGCACCTCGAAGTCATCGCGACATCTCTCGTCCTACAACAGAACGCCGAAACGGGTCAAGTGGAAGTATGTTTCGAGGAATAAATCTACAATAACACAGAAAACCACTTTTGATCACCCAATAGCTTTCACCGTTTAAAGTACTTATCGTATTCCCGTCGAGATGGCGTGTGTTGATATTCTCATACGTAAGAGATAAGCTGCCACAACTCACGAATCACCACGAGCTTAACTGAAAGAACTGGGGTCCTTGGAGTTTCCTGTGAGACGGCGAAACTTCTGCGCAATCTCGTCGAACTCGGTGCTCAAATCGTCCAACGAGTTGGCCAGCGCCTCCACAGGAGACGACGCGTCATTGGTCTGCACACGGACAGTAATATCGTGGATGAGTGGATGCGGGTGACGGTAACCACTGAAAGTCACGTTTGGGTCGCGTAGCAGCTGCCTATAAAACGGAGAAAGAGGTCAGTAAAATGTCTTCATTATTAAGTTGTTCTCGTATTTGTTTCTCTATATCTCACATGCGAATGAGATTGCCCATGGTGTGGTCCTCGCGCAAGATGGTAAACTTGCCAGCGTTGGAGATCTTGGTGTCCTTCTCGTACGTGACTTTCTGTGCGCCCTCGGGCAGCAGGTACGAGTCGCTGCGGCTCGGTGCGTTCATTTGGCTTTTGACTCAAAATGCGCGACTGGATGGGTGGTGTGGTGTACATCACGTACTATGTGGTACACATGATAACAGCCTGTCAATCACTCTCTAATCCTTCTGATGGAGCACACTGCCGTGTCCGGGAGGCGCCAGCCCACGCGGCGTCCAGGCGACGAAAGCTCAGGGAAGCGACAAAAGTGGACGCCACGCAAACCTCGACCGATTCATAGACCCTGGACGACGTACGAGCCTCCAAGAAGCGTCATAGACCCGACGGTGCACGCAGCGGCGACCACTTTCCGCTTCATGTCGTTCAATGTACTGGCAGGTGGGATACCTGCATTCTAAAAACTGGACAAAGAAGAGTGATTGTACTGATTTTGATGCAGATTACCTGGTTGACCGCGAGAACGAACCCGCCAAACGTCATGAAAAATATGAGTAAGTTCTGCTCCATTACTGGCCTTTGGACTACGGAATATTGACTGGGTGTTGATTTGTATTGGCATTATAGTTGGGAATACCGTCGAGAGCGTTTGATGAAGGAAATTTTGCGGTGGGAGCCGGACGTGGTGAGTTTGCAGGAAGTGGACCACTATGAAGATTTCTTCGAGCCTAGGATGAAGAAGGCGGGTTTTGTCGGCGTCTACAAGAGACGGTAGGATGACATGTAGGAAATGTCTGATGTGATTTAGAAGACTGACATTGCTGCTACAATGGACAGAACTGGAGAGACGACCCACGATGGTTGCGCTATCTTCGTGAAAAAGACTTTGTTCCGCATTGTGTCGTCCCATCCAATTGAGTATCACGTACCAGACGACCCAGTGCTGAACCGTGACAATATTGCGTTGGTAGCAGTAGTGGAGACGAAGAATGATGCGAATGGGTTGGGACCAGCGCGTTTCGTGGTCGCGAACACGCACTTGCTGTTCAATCCTAATGTGAGTGAGTTTAGTGTAAACTGGTTTTAGCTAGTACTGACTCAGATACCCTTTTCTGGTCCTTGTTATATGCAGCGTGGTGAAATCAAGTTGGCCCAGTTGGACATGCTACTGACGCATTTGACTTCCCTGCGGCAAGAGCACAACTCGATGCTGCCGGTACTTCTCTCTGGTGATTTTAATCTGGCGCCACACAGCCCACTATACCACTTTTTATCCACGGGGGAGCTAAATGCATCTGGCCTCTCTCGCTATGGTTTGTCGGGCCAAAATCTGGACACGTATGCTTTAAGGGTAAGTAAGACCGGACAGAATGATACAATGACAACGCTGACTGTGCAATCTCTTTCTAATAACCAGCATGCAATTCGGACGAATGAAAACGACCACACTCGTCACTGTGGCAACGGCACTGCCTTTGGGAAGTTTGACCCGAACAGGGCTCAACGGAGTGACTACAGAGCTTTCAAACCCGATACAGTATATTCGCATGAGGTACGACTTCTGTTTTTCCCGAGTCTTGGTCGATTAATTCTTGAATCACTTACACAATAGCCTCTTGCCGCAATTGCAGCTCGATTTTTCAAGTGCGTACGCTCAGTTACCAGATGATAGATGTACGGGTGAGCCGAAGTTCACCATATTCCACACCGGCTCGAAGGGTGCGGTTGACTACATTTGGTTCACTCGCAGCTCTTTGCATTGCCACGGAGTTGTGGAAATGATTCCTGCAGGATTGCTGTTTAAAAATGTTGAGCTGCCCACCACGGAACATTCGAGTGACCATCTGTCGCTAGTTGCCGATTTTTCACTGCGCAGAGGGAGCGAAGTATCCTAAACGAGCCGAGGCGGGTCGGTGGTGTTCAAGGGTGTCTTTTTGCTAAACGAAAAAAGTATGAAAGCTCTCGAACAAAAATATTTACTCTCGATGCTATGGAATGTTTAACCAACTCCGTCAAATGTAGCTTGGAACAGAGCATGATATTCCTGCGCGCTATCACTTTTGAAAGAGCTTGGCAATGCCGTAACCCATCAAGCCAACAACAGTAGCACCTACCAAGTGGAAGCTCAACGGAATGCGGAAAGGAGGCACTGGCGGGACCTGAATGTTACCTGGATCCTCATATAGCACAGTCTTTGTGTGCTTCGAGTCGCGGACAATTGCAGCTGCACGACGGCCAGCGACGAAGCCGTCCTCGTGGAATCCACGGCCCAGCCAGGCACCGGACAGAGTGACGCCCTCCTCCTGGATGATCTCGTCCTGAGGCACGCAATCGGCCAGCAGACGTGGGTGGTCCCAACGGAAAGCGGAAATAGTTTGCTCAGGGGAAGGACACTTGCCCTGGAAGTCGTGCGGCGTAATGGTCACAAACACGTCCTTCTTGCTGTTCAAGCGCTGGATACGGTTCATCCAGTAGGTGAGGATGTACTGGTCATCCTTGGTAATGAGGACATTCCAGCTGCTCCAAACCTTGTTCGACTCCGGTAGCATGATCGGGTCGCGGTGCACATACATCATGCTCTTATGGTAATAGAAGCGCATCAATGATTGATAAGACTCCTCACTCCAACGGAGCATCTCTGCACTCTCGTCAGCGTGGGTCGCCAGCACAACATGGTCGCACTCAATACGCTCTCCGGTTTTCAGAATCACAGCCTTGCCACCCTTCTCAACCTGGTCAACAGCAGCGTTGTAACGCACCGTACCATTGTTTTCTTCGGTGAAGAACTTGAGGAAGGGCTCGATGTACGCGGAACCGATGTACCACCACTGGTGCTTGGGGCGGTCCGTGCGACGTCCTAATGCGCCCATGATTACCTGCCACAGAGGGATGTAGAGCGAGTTGGAATGCGTCTTGAGGCAACGGAGGAACTGCGTCGCGGGCAGATCCAGTACGTCGTGCTTGGGCACTGTCCAGAGGATGGACACGAACGCCAAGAAGTAGTGACGGAAAAACTCGTTCGAGTAGCGGCCCTTGGCTGCCCACTCACGTGTAGTGATGTTTTCCTTCACGGGCATTGTCATGAGGTCCATAGTAAACTTGTAGATATCAATGAGAACGCGCCAGATGCGAGCGTCGAAGAGATTCAGGATACTGCCGTGGAACGGAGCACGGGACGAGAATTGCATGTCTCCCTCAATGTCGGACGTCACTGTAAGACTCATGGGGATGCGCTTCTTGGTCGTGCCGTCTGGTTGCGTAATGCCTAGCGACTTGAACCAGTCCTTGATGTTGGGGTTCGAGTCGCCGAACATCATGAAGCCGATGTCTACCATCTCACCGTCAATGTCCATCTCGTACGTGTGTCCACCGATCGTCGAGTTCTTTTCGAGTAGCACAACTTCATGGCCATCCTTAATTAGGTGGTAGGCGGCAGAAGTGCCGCCAATGCCGGAGCCGACTACGACGACCTTCATCTCTTGCGCGGTAGTCTGGAGCTGCGAATTTTGAAATGTGTTGCGAGCGTTCGCGAGCCAACGCTCCCCTTTTCATGACCACAGGACGGATGACTTGGAGTTTGTAAGTGGACAAACGTCCACTTACAAAAACCAAGTTAATTTAAAGGGATTGTCGGTGTGGACCTTTATCGTGAAAATGATGCTCACCTGAACAAGAAGCCTTGGAAATACTGAAAAAGCGACATACCAGTCGAGTGTTAATACTTGCACAAACAAGGGCGACGCGCTGAATCTGGTTCCAGTGTAGCCACGAGTACTAACACCGAATTTAGTCTCAATGAGTGTGCGTGTGCTTGCAGCGTCCCGCAACTTTACTGCAGCGGACGAGCAGACTCCCGTCCACTTACATAGAAACACAGAGCGACCATGTACGATTTGCAATTTTTCAACTACAAGATGCCAAAGGTGGTTCGGGAAGTAGTAGTGGACGTCTTCCCTGTCGTTATTAACGACTCGTTATCAATACGGGCAAGTTGGTGGGGTTGAAGAAGGAGATTAAAGTTCAGAGTGATGGCCTAATTACGGATCCTTGGCCGAGCCTGCTGGCGAAGAACGCACTTGATGCGTCATTGGCATCGAACGACCCTGACTTGGTTGCCATGCGAAGTGGTGCCAATCCCGGCCAAGTCAAGGTGTAATGCTGAATGAAGAAATTGACGAGATTGGCGACTTGGCGGTAATAATACCTGTTCAACACCTGCGAGTTAAAAGGACATAACGTTAGTGTCTATGTATCGAGCAAACAACGTTCACCGGGAGTGGTTACCGCAACCATAACCCGAGGAAGGGGTGAAACTAACATCTGCAATAAAACAAAGTTGATGTTCGAGGATTCAAATCGTATGGTTAGAGCAGGGTTTCTTAGTTAGAATAACTACATGATCTTCTCCTTCTACGCTTGTGAAAGTTACCGCTTCCCGGGGAAGCGGTAACTTCCCCCGGGTCCAAATAGTGTATTCTGAGCGACACTTTTCTTGCGGCAGGTTGCAGCTTTGATGATTTGAAGGCCACGACACCCTTCCCCACCGTCAGGTTAGGGTTATTGGAATACTCTGAATATATCAGATTTATCAGAATTTATCAGGTTTAAAGTTGCTTTTGGGCGTTAAGGTTGCCCGATTTCTTTGTTAAGGTTGCCCGATTTCTTGTTGTATTGTCGTTCTTATGGTTGCGGTAACGCCATTCACGTTCACCGATTGGATCGAAATGCTGCTTGAGGAAGCTGTACACCACAAAAAGTCAGCAGTTTCGTAAAAATACTGGTAAATACAGGTATCGATGTGACGCTTTTGACAAAAAAATGCACATGTTTTTCTGGCATCCAATTAGATAAAATACACTGACCCTTCTGACAAAGCGACGCTTCTAACAGGCAGATTACGGTACTTACCAAAGCTGTACGTCTCGTCTATGATTGTAATAAACATGGAGATCGTGATTGCTTCTAACAGGCATATTACGGTACTTACCAAAGCTGTACGTCTCGTCTATGATTGTAATAAACATGGAGATCGTGATTGTACTGTTTCCTCTCTTCTAAATGCGATTTAAACCAAGTGCAGTGGGGGAAACAAAAGATTTCTTTCCGAAACAAAGGGAAGAGAAAGCATGACCGTCGCGCTCGGCAACTCCGGTAAAGTGGGGGAAACAAGAAAAAGATTTCTTTCCGAAACAAAGGGAAGAGAAAGCATGACCGTCGCGCTCGGCAACTCCGGTACGTTTGACGACTTTTGATGTAGCCGAGGGGGCTTCCCCTCTGGTTCCCTCCAAACTATGCGTATCGTCTTCAACCTTAGGCAATCACGACGTCTGGACATGGAGTATGTTGGTCACAAAACTAACTTCTATGGGTGGATCTTTTTTCCGATTTGTTTTATTCTGTTTAGCTGCGGGCGTTCTCGCGCTCCTGGAAGAAGACGACAACGCGCTTAAGGTGGGAAAGTGCTCGATGCTCGTTATGCACCGTGCTTGGTATCTATGAAGTATGTTTTTAACTTCTTTTTTACTGTTAGACCCATGCCCTGCAAAAGCTGAACCAGGTGGTAGACCACTACTGGGCAGAAATCGCCGACGCTATCCCACTAATCGAGGAGCTTTCTGAGGAGAAGGGATTCCCAGACCGCGAGCTAGCAGCTTACGTGGCTTCCAAGTCCTTTTTTCATCTGGAGGAGTACGAGGACGCGCTACGTCTGGCGCTTGGTGCTGGACAATACTTGGACTTGAACACGCGCTCACAGTACACAGACACGATCATTGCCACGTGCATCGACAACTATGTGGCTGTACGTGCCAAGGAGGACCCTGAGGCTGAGAAGGCGCTGGACCCGCGTCTTACGCAGGTGGTGGAGCGTATGTTTGAACGTTGCTATGCAGCTGGAGAGTTCCGTCAAGCCATGGGCGTCGCCCTTGAAGCGCGGAGATTAGACCAGGTGAAGGAGTGTTTGGCGCGTGCAACGGACGTGTCAGCAGCTTTGTCGTACTGCTTTGAAGTGTGCAAGACAGTGGTGAGCAACCGCCACTTCCGTCTCAAGGTCTTCGAAGTGATGCTGGGAGTGTATCGCTCACGATCCACTCAGGAACACGCTAATATCTGCCAGGTACTGCAAATGCTGGATAACCACGTGGAAGTGGGCAAGATCCTGGACCACCTCGCGCGTGGCAGCGACAATGACTGCCTCATTGCGTACCAAGTAGCTTTTGACCTCAACGAGAACGAGAATCAGAAATTCCTCATGAATGTTTACCATGCGCTGCCAAGTCCGCCAGTTCCTGCAGCGGAGTCAGCGGACTCGACCACTACGGCCGAAGAAGGTAAATCAGAAGCACCTGTTGTTCCTATGACAGTGTCTGCAACTCCTCCGTCGCCTCCCGCAGGTGCTTGCGCTAATTACTGGGAGAATCTGGCGAAATTGAAGCAAATCTTGTCAGGTGAATTCCTTGTGGACCTGAAGCTGGATTTCCTGCACACACACAGCGACTCAGACCCGCTAGTTATGAAGACTATTAAGACTGCTGTGGAAAACCGAAACTCCGTGCTGCACCACGCTGCGGTTATCGCTCACGCGTACATGAACTGTGGTACGACCTCAGATGCGTTTTTGCGCGAAAATCTGGACTGGCTTGGCAAAGCTACGAACTGGGCAAAGTTTACGGCTACTGCTAGTCTCGGTGTTGTTCACAAGGGCCATGTTCGCGAAAGCATGAACCTTCTGGCCCCCTACTTACCGCAAGGTGGTATGGCGACCTCTCCGTACTCTGAGGGTGGTGCTCTCTACGCGATGGGTTTGATTCATGCAAACAAGGGGTTTGCTGGATCTGGTAGTAAGTCGACGATGGAGTACCTGCGTAATGCACTTAAGAATGCTGGCTCAGATGAGACTGTGCAGCATGGTGCTTGTTTGGGCATTGGTCTGTCTGGCCTGGCTTCGCACGACTACGAGTTATATGAAGAGTTGAAGACAGTGCTGTTCACTGATTCTGCTGTCGCTGGAGAAGGTGCAGGAATTGCTATCGGTCTCACTCTTCTTGGTGCGGGTGGTGAGGACCGTAACGGTGATATTGTGAAGGACTTGCTGGCATATGCACACGACACGAAGCACGAGAAGATCATTCGCGGTTGTGTGATGGGCATTGCTCTCATGATGTACGAGCGCGAAGAGCAGGCGGACGCTTTGATCGAGCAGTTGACACGCGACAAGGACCCGCTGATCCGCTACGGAGGTATGTACACGATTGCTATGGCGTATGCTGGCACAGCCAACAATACGGCTATTCGGCGACTGCTTCACGTGGCGGTGAGCGATGTGTCAGATGATGTGCGTCGCGCCGCTGTTACGTGCCTGGGTTTCATCCTGTTCCGTACCCCTGTGCAGGTGCCAAAGCTGGTGTCGTTGCTGGCTGAAAGTTTCAACCCTCATGTGCGTTACGGAGCTTGTGTTGCTGTGGGTATTGCTTGCGCTGGTACTGCCAAGAACGAGGCTATCCAGCTGCTGGAGCCACTGCTTGACGATGCGGTGGACTATGTGCGTCAAGGTGCACTACTCGCGTTGGCCATGGTGATCATGCAGGAATCCGAGGGCCGTAATCCGAAGGTGGCCGCCATTCGTGCAAAGATTTTGAAGCTGATTACCGACAAGCACGTTACGACGATGACCAAGATGGGTGCGATTCTGGCGCAGGGAATTTTGGATGCTGGTGGACGCAATGTTGTGATTTCCCTGCAGTCTCACACAGGCTTTACAAAGATGGCCGCTGTTGTGGGTCTGGCCATTTGGGCACAGCACTGGTTCTGGTACCCTCTCTTTAACTTCTTGGAGCTATCATTCCAGACAACGATGGTGGTTGGTCTTAACAAGGACTTGAAGCTTCCCCGCAGTTTTGAACTCACGTGTAATGCTAAGAAGTCAACTTTTGCCACGCCTAAGCGCATGGAAGAGAAGAAAGAAGAAAAGAAGGAGCTGGTAGCTACCGCTGTGCTTTCTACAACGGCCAAGGCGCGTGCACGTCAGGCAAAGCAGGACGCTAAGGATAAGACAGCCAAACCAGCTGATGCTAGTGGTGATATTGTCATGGAGGAGAAGGACGCGACAACTGCTGACGACGAGAAGAAAGTGGAGACCAGCGAGGCGATGGAGGTGGATGCAGAGGAATCCAAACCGGCAACTGTCAAGAAGATTAAGGAGCCAAGTGTGTTCACATTTACGACTCCTGCTCGTGTAACGTTGGCACAGGAAGCTGTAATCTCTCTGGACGCATCGCAGAGGTACGTTCCGGTGATGCACCCAGCACAGAGACTGGCAGGTGTCATCATGTTGCGCGACACAACGCCCGATGAGGCCGAGGACGTGGAGGCTGTGAAGGCGCCCGCTGCCGCTGGCGCGGAAAACGAGGCCGAGCCACCTGAGCCGTTCGAGTGGGAACCCCCTCAGTAGGTATTGTACGTACAGGACAAGAGGCCTCAAGCTCGGCGTACAGACCGACATGGGGATCGGACTTTGTCCAGCGTCCTCCCTACTCGACTTGATCAGTAGCAGAAAGGATGAGGTCAGACCAACTGTGAGCAAGAGAACAACTCGGAATATAATTTTTCAATCAATTGTTCGCATTCGACCACATGCCACTAACGTTACCATAAATGCTTCCTCCCTCGCTTGTGTACCATACACTATGGAACATTTCCTTATCTTTCAAACTCATTCTCAGATTTCCTCTCCAGCAGAATGTTGGACTTCTCAGACGACGTCAGGAATTCCGTGACGACGCCCATGCTGCCCGGCGACCGCTTTGCGAAGGTTACAGGGTCGCAAAATGGACAGCCGCTGTACCGGAAGCTTTTTGTGTTCACCAGACCAGGATGGAGAGCGTACATGAAGCAATTTGTGACTTTGCAGGAGGCCTCAGGGGCTTTTGGAGACATCGGACTGTTCTTACCACTCCTCACTGCGTTGGCTATTGGGCGTGTGGGTGGAGCACCACAAATTGAGTTTGGCGCAGCACTTTTCTTCGCTGGAGTTTTCACTTCTAGCTTGGCTCTGTACTTCAACGTACCAATCCCTGTGCAGCCGATGAAGACGATTGCAGCCGTGGCTATCGCTGACAGACTTCCCAATGAGCAAATTATCGCTGCAGGGATTCTCATGGGGTTTATCGTGGGATTTCTAGCTCTCACAAATATCATCACCCACGCGAGTGAGGTGGTGCCGGTTGCAATTGTCCGCGGGATTCAATTGGGTGTCGGAATCAGTTTAATGATCAAGGGGTTCAACAGCGCGTACGTGAAAACAGTGGCATTTGTGAGCTTAAATGCGGTCTCCACTCACGACAGCGAAGCCAAGGATAAGATTGTTTGGTTTGGCTTGGATTCCGTCTTCGTCTCGCTGGTACTTGGAGCCTGTTGTATCGTGTTTATTCGCAACCGCAAAGTACCGATAGCGCTCTTACTGTTCCTCTACGGACTATCAGTAGCCGTGTATCAGTACATTCGACTGCGTGAGGAATATCACTTGCCTTCTTTAGCATTCGGACCCAAGTTCGTAGCTCCTGTGGTCCCTTCAGCACACGCTTTCGGTCAGGCGTTTGTGTACCTTGTGCTTCCGCAACTGCCGCTCACCCTGTTAAACTCAGTGGTCGCACTCGAATCACTAGCTGCTGAGCTGTTTCCAACTCACGAAGAACCTGCTGGCGTTCGCCGTGTGTGCTTCAGTATCGCCGGAGGGAATCTGCTCTTTGCGTGGTTTGGAATGCTGCCAGTTTGCCATGGTGCCGGCGGATTGGCATCTCAGTTCACTTTCGGCGCTCGCAGTAGCTTGGCGATGGTGTTTCTTGGCGTCTTTAAGATGCTGTTCGCATTGCTTCTCGGTTCGACGTGTGTGGTGTTGCTCCAAACCGGCATCTTTCCGTCCTCCGTTTTGGGCGTAATGCTGGTGTTTAGCGGTCTAAGCCTCGCCATTGTCGGGCTTAAAATCGACCTCAACGAGCATGACGCTGGTATTCTTCTGCTGGTCACTACGTCGGGCTGCCTTGCGTTCAACACGGGCGTGGGCTTTCTCCTTGGCCTCGGTTGCCACGCAATACTTCGAATCTCGCACCACTTCAACATCAAGTAGCAGTATCCGATTTTAGAGGGTTATGTTATAATAGTGTCTACCACACCAGCCAAATCTGGTTCTGGCTTGACTCGATCTCTTTTGACTGTCTCACTTCATTTGTCGCCGCCTTGAAGCCAAGCCAGCCGTTTACCTCTAAAGGTAGCAGTTCCCAATCCTAGCGGAGAGAAACACCAGCAACACGCAAAAAGGGACTCAACCTATAATACTTAATGGCTGGCGAACGCATGGGTCGCAGCTTCGACACGCAGCGTCTAGTGCCGCCCACGCAACGACAGCCGCCCGCTTACGATGGATACAATGGCAGTTTCGATGACCGGGGGACTGCCGTCGGTGCTTTTTTGTTGATGGGCAGTGACCGAGTGGGCTACGGCGCCACGAAGGACTCGACTGGAGACCTGACGCCGCGCTGGACGCCGTCCGTAACTATTCCCGTGTCTTTTGCGACGTCCAATAAGCTTTCGAATTGGCAGACGTTCTACCACTTGCTTTCGTTCATTACAGGCACGGGGATGCTCTGTCTGCCACTGGCTCTCGTGGAAATTAACTGGTACGGCGTACTGCTGCTTGTAGCTGCGGCTCTTGTGAGCGCGTACACGTCCAAGCTGCTGGTGGACGCACTGGAAGCTCTGCGGTGGCTTAGAGGCACCAGTGTCTCGTACAGTGATCTTGGCCAAGAGTGTTTTGGAGCGGCGGGTAAAGCAGTCACGAGTTTGCTCGTGCACTCGTCTTTTCTCATTCTGTCAACTGGTTATTTGGCGTTGGCTTCCTCGTGTCTAGTGGATGTGCTGGGTCTTCAGTACGGCACTGTTATGGTCTTGGTGGCTGTGTGCGTGTGGTTCCAAGTGCTCGTGCCGTCGCTCAAGACGTTGGCGGTGCTTTCTGCCGTCAACGTGGCTTTCAGTTTCTGGATCGAGTCGGTCATTCTGGGCGACGCCATGTACCCGCTCAAGCAGATTGCATTGGAGCATTCAGACTTTGTGTTTGTGACGCCCGATCTCTCGAACGTGACGATGATGGGGAAACTCTCGTACACGTTTTCACTGCTTCTCGGTGGACTCTTCGGCCACTCACTCATACCCACTTTATACGCCGCTATGGCAGATCCGCGTCAGTGTAGTTCGGTGGTGGCACGCACGAAATTGGGAGCTACCGCGCTGTTGTATCTGCCAATTTGCTGTGTCACTTACGCTGTGTACGGCGCGACGTTGCAAGCACCAGTATTCTTTAATATGCGCAACGCCGTGGTGCGCAATCTGGCCATCGTTCTGTACAGTATCCACCTGTTGCTGTCGTACACGATCACCTTGTTCCCTCTGCAGCGCGCGTTTGAGCAGTGGATCGTGCATCCTCCTAGTGGAAGCGGCCGCAGCAGCCCAGTCGAAGCTGCCGCTGCTGCTGGAGCACTCCCCCATGTAACCTCCAGTCCAGCACCTTCAAGTGACCAAGAAGAGAGATGCGGTGGTGTGGAAACCACTGCGCGTGTGCTCTGCCGGAGCGTTTTGGTGCTCACTACACTGTGTCTTGGGTACTTTACGGCTCCCAACACGCTGGACGTGTTTGCATGGATGCTGGTGCCCACAGCGCTGCTAGCTATAGTGCTTCCCTGCGTCTTTCACTGGCAGCTGTGCGGTGAAGAGGCTACGCGTACGGACCGTGTGGCTTCTGTCGTCCTGAGTGTGGTCGCTATTGTCACTGCGTGCTGGAGTCTTGCGGTGATTGTAGAGTGCTAGTGCACTTGGAAGCAACGTGAGTGTGGCCATTCCGGCCAGTAGGTTAGTAAGTTAAGCAAAAGCACGAGAAATACAAGTAAGCGATGGAGTTATTGCGGAGTGCTAGTGCACTTGGAAGCAACGTGAGTGTGGCCATTTCGGCCAGTAGGTTAGTAAGTTAAGCAAAAGCACGAGAAATACAAGTAAGCGATGGAGTTATTGCAGCCAGAAAATCCCATGTAGCCATCGTACTTACACTTCAACTTTAATTTATGTGGTTTACACAACCTCCTCTAACTTGATCGTTCGGGATATTTTCATCCCATTCTTTGCGTGGAAAGGTCCCAATTAGTTCAAGCTAAATCTGCAGCCATGGACGCCATCGCGGGGGTAAAAAACTACCTGGAGAAGATCATCTCAGACCCGCAACTGGAGGGGATGAAGGCGCTTCTACTGGACGCTGATACCAAGAGCATCATCAGTATGGTCATGTCCCAGTCGCACATTTTACAGCGTGAAGTTTTCCTAGTGGAGCAGTTAGATGCCATACACGAGCCCATGCTGCACCTTAAAGCCGCCGTCTTTGTGCGACCCACAGCACGTAATGTGGAGCTTTTACGTCGAGAGCTTAAGGCGCCCAAGTACGGTCGCTACCACCTCTTCTTCTCCAATATTCTGCCTGTGGAGGCGCTTGAGAAAATCGCAGAGGCCGACGAGAAGGAAGTCGTGGTGCAGATTCAGGAATATTACGCAGACTATCTGGCAGTCAACGATTCGCTCTTCGACTTTGGACTGCGTAACTCCGTCCAACTGAGTGTCAAGATGCCCACCGCTTCGCCTGGAGGAGCTTTACTTTCCACTGCCACAGCTGGAATGCTGACGACGGATCCTGTAGACAGAAGCAAAATGACACCACCGCAGTTGTTTCAGAGAAGTGTGGAGGGGCTGCTCTCTGTTCTGTTGTCTATGAAGAAACGACCTACTATTCGGTATGCTAAAGGCTCGGAAGTGGCCGAGAAACTGGCTCGGGAAGTGTCAGCGAGGATGCAGCTTGAACAGGACGGGCTTTTTGACTTCCGACGACCGGAAGTCACGCCATTAGTGTATGTATTGGACCGCAAGGACGACCCAGTGACGCCGCTGCTTTCCCAGTGGTGCTACCAAGCTATGGTCCACGAACTGCTCGGGTTGCACGAAAACCGCGTAGATCTCCGTGACGCACCGAATGTGCGTAAGGATATGACGGAGCTGGTGCTGTCTACAACGTCGGACGATTTTTTTGCGCAACATGTGCACGCCAACTTTGGTGACCTCGGAATGGCAGTGAAGCAGCTTGTCGACAAGTACCAAGCACAGACGCAAACACACGAGAATATCCAGTCTATTGACGACATGCAACGCTTCTTGGAAAATTATCCAGCTTTCAGGTCTCAGTCGGTGACAGTGTCGAAGCATGTGACGCTCATGGGTGAATTGGCTCGACGTGTGGAAGTCGATGGACTGATGGATGTGAGTCAACTGGAGCAGGAACTGGCATGCGGTGATGACCACAACACGCACTTCCGTGATGTGGTGGCGAAGCTGAAGGATGCTAAAGTGAAGCCGATTAATAAGCTGCGACTGGCTATTCTGTATGCGCTTCGCTACGAAACGCACAGCTCAGTGCAGTTGAAGACAATTAAGGAGTTGCTGGCTGGTCCTCACGGTGGTGGGCTCGCTTCCGATCGTGTGGCATTAGTTGATGCGTTCCTCAAGTTTGGCGGTCAAAAAGCTCGCCAAGGTGACTTGTATGGAGACCGTGCTGGTCTGAAGAAGTTTATGCGCGCTGTCACGCAAGGAGTTCAAGGTGTCCCGAACGTATACGCACAGCATGTGCCTCCTCTTGCCACAAAGCTCGAATTAATTCTCAAAGGTCAGCTACTGGACCAGGAGTTTGGTGTGGTAAACGGAGGTGCTGTGACATCGACCGATTTCAATGCCAGTAATGGTTTGAAGCGTGTGCGTGATGTGATTGTGTACATCTGCGGTGGTGTGACTTTCGAGGAGGCTATGAAGGTAGCTGAGCTTAATCAAAAAGCCGCTTCCTCGAATTCTGGCCAACGCATTCTACTTGGAGGATCGTTCATTCACAACTCGACGAGTTTCCTCGAGGAAGTGGCGGTAGCTTACAATTTGTCTCCACTTAATGGACATGGCGGTGCGAGTACCAACTGGAATTACGACGGGAAGAAACTCTAATGAGCGTTGAGGAAGTTGGAATTTAGGGTCGTTAACCTGATATAACGAAGAAGAAGGAATTTGTATTTCTATTTAGGTGTGCTCCGTAGTCATTACGTACTCACATTAGGAGGAGAGAGTAATACGTTCGTATGTGGATTGGTCATCGCCTACCTGAGTCCCGTACAGCTCAACGTACAACACTTTGGGGATGAAGGCACTTGAGCTGTTGGTTTTCACATAGATCTTCCAAAGACGTGAAGATACACCATTAATCGTAGTCTGGAGTATCACTCTGCCCTTAGTATCCACATAAAGCAGAGCAAGGCGGTTGGGTAACGCATTCAGCGTCACATTGTAGCTGGTGCCAATTGATTCCACTGCGGCGGGTCCTTCCTCCGCTGCCTTGTGCGAATATCCCCATGCTAATCGGCGTTCGACCATTCCAGTGGAGTTACTCGTAGGGTGAGCCGTCCAGCCAAAACTCTGCCATTTAATATCTAGCGGCCATTTCGGGTCCAGTACGTGGTGCTTCTTGTCACGAAAATTGGCCGAGTACACGACCAGCTGCGCGTTCTTACTGCGCTCAAAAATGACAACGCGGTCGTCATCTACTGGTAGATAAACTGGCCACAATGACGTCTGCGGGTGGGAAGAGGCTGTGGTACATTGGTAGTCGTGATCCGGGAACTCCTCGGTGAAGTGGTGCTTTTCCTTGTTGCTCATGGTGGTGCTCTGGGCTGTGAAATTTGAAGACTGACGTATGTAAGCGGCAGTTGGGTGCTGGAACCGCTCAAACAGAAATAGACTTCCTTCTTTTGGGCACATATTTGGGCTGATGACATGAGTTCAGGTAAAGAATGTCGCTCGTTATGACGTGTCGCTTCGATGCATTGAGAATCTATCCCATACATTTTTGTATAATTAAATGTATTAATTATAATAAAAATTGATAAATTATATGTATTTAATATTTTAGGGGAAATCCGCTTTGGGGTCTGGAATTTAAAATAATTCGGTTTGGTCTCCCCCGAATTACTCAACTGGAAATTAGCCCTGATTTTAAGAAACCTACCGTGTTTTGAAAACAGAGCATAGGAACCTACTTCATTTGCTACGCTATTGTTGTGTAGCATGTAGTCTAAGTGTACCGTACTGTCGTAGTCCTTGGCGACAGGGGACAAACAAACATATGGTAAACTCTAATTTTAGTGTGGGAAAATGCTAAATCGGTAAGTAGAGGCACTTCTGCATTCGACATCAGCACGATTGGGGCGCCCATGTATCAAGGGTAAGCCGAAGTAAAGGCAAGCGAGTGGCGCGACTCGAGGCTGGAGCCCATGGTCGACTCCTCGACAGTGACTTTCTTGTCATCCCCGGATCTCTTGCGTGATTTTGAATAGCACACCGGATTCGATCTGAATCCACTCGTTGAGAGGGAGAAGCACCTTAACGTTGAGCCGGTTCACCTCGACGTAGTCCTCGTCGTAAGATGAGGACTGTCATCGTCTGAGGATTTGGAACCCGTGGTGGAGCAGTCGGACTCGCTTCTTGCTGGTTTGGCCTTGTTGCTTGTTGGTATAAATAATAGGTATCTAAACTGAGGATAAAACTAAGTGGTTGCTCACCTAAATCATAGGATTTGCTACTGTAACCCTAGCTCACCGTCCGTTTAGAGCTTTTGATTGGCTTAGATCCGATGTCGTCAAGGACTAAATGTCGCCAAGGACTACGATAGTACGGTACCCAAATTTTTATAATGTTGTTTGATGCACTATGATCTGAAAAATAGGATATGTGGCGTTCTGGGTATATGTATACTCATACGTCGTGGCGCAGCTGCGCACGATCACGGCACGGCTGCAGGTGCTTGAGGAGCTCATTAGGACCATCGCCCGACCGACAGCACCTCCGGGAGACTCGTCGGAGGAGGAGCAGCCAGAGCCGCGCGAGGAAGTGGCCGAGGCTACAGCTTGTGAGGAAAGCCAGGTTGGCGAGTCATCCGAGGAGGAGGACCGGGAAGAGAAGCCGGCACCACCGCCCGTAGCAAAGCCGAAGACGGTAAAGCGCAGCGCCGCCACCCCGCGCGCTGGCGACGACGTGGAGCAGAAGAAAAAGAAGAAGGAAAAACGGACGGCCAATGAAATCAGACGTCTCACTTAAGTACGCCACGTGTGTACCCTTATGGTACAGGGTACGCTACGGTTATAGGATACGTTTGGGTTACAGAGCATACAATTGTTGCAGCATACGAAATGATCACGCTAGCTAACTCGATAATCTCAGTAAACATGTGTCTTGGAAAATGTTTTCAAAACACGGTAGGTTTCTTAAAATCAGGGCTAAAATTCAGTTGTGTAATTCGGTTTGTCCCCCCCCAAACCGAATTATTTTTAATTCCAGGACCCCAAAGCGGATTTCCCCAATTGTTTAACATGCGTTAATAAAATAGAGCTTTTCCCAAAATGAGTAGCGATTTGCCTCGATCGTCCCAAAACAGGTCGCTGCCCAAAAGGAGTAGTTGGGTACACCACACCACTCTGCACTAGCGTGCATAATATCAGCAGCAGCCAAAATTTTATTTTGGCTGCTGCATGAACTACGCAGAATACTACAGATTCAAATCAAGTTAGGAGGCTCCCAACAACATTGCTCATTCAGTGCAGTGAGTGATGGCATTTGTATTAAGGGAAAGAATTCTGCATCCAATAGCAGGCAAGAAAATGGTTCAGTGCAGGGAGTGAATGGCATTTGTTCTTGCCCACTGCTTTTGGATGCAGCATTCTTGCCCTTGTCGCCGGCGGCGTCACTGCAAGTGTTCTTCTTCATTGTGCCGCTGGTTTAACGTGACAGTGCCTGTTGGTCCTATACGTGTAGTCCTGCATGAAGTATGTGGCATTTGTACCGTAGCTGAAGCGCATACCAATAACATCTCGGTCGTGCCATATTCACCGACAAGAATTATGAGAGCGCAACCCGACGTCATAATACGAGGAAGGCGAGCTGGAAGCTGACAGTTACGGTTGGCAATAACACTGTACATTCTCCAATTTTTGTAACACCAGTATAGGAAAATGTAAGGCTGCGTAACCTGCGTAGCTTACTTTTTCACTTATCATATTTTGGCAACCCAATTTACACTCAGTAAACCTATCCGTCTTCGTTCAACGAGTTTGAAACTGAACGCGTATCACATCCTCGTTACATTTATATACACGCTATACTATTGGTCAATATAAATCCGATCGCAGCGGTTTTCTTCCTTCGCTCACAAGCCATCCACCCCTCGTCTTGGAGAAACGTAATATGAGTAGTAACACACCTTTGCCTGGCGATACGGCGAAAAATGTCGCGTACCCTCCCAAAGCCGTTTGGATTCGGGGTGGCTGCTGGTTCGTTTGGTGAGGATCGGCTCGGGTTTACGAGGCGGAGGAGGTAGACGAGTAGGAAGACTACTTAAAGAAATATAAGTTCCTCTTGATAGTTCCCACTTATCTGACTCTAGGAAGATTTACGACTGGGAGAAGTCTTCGACCTACTCGTCTATCAAGCGTCCATGATGCGTTCTCCTTCCTTTATCCGTGTCCCTTCGTCCTGATCTAGTCACAGTAGAAGTACTATTTCTCTTGACATCCTTCTTCGCAGCCTCCACGTCTTGGTCGTCCCGCCTTCGTTGCCAAGCTTCAACCTCAACCTACGCCAGTTCCTCTATTAATGCAGTCATCGTCCGAGAGGGTTCCCCTCGTTACACCATGTATTTTACATCATCGGTACCTAGGTTAAGATCGGAGTTAGATTCGGCAACCACCTTCAGACTTGGCCCTGGCGCAAGTGTAGTAATCTCGGGTACGGGACATGCTCCCCGACTAGTCACTTGTCTTCCCGACAAATTCCTTCAAATTCACCATTCTCCAAACACTTATCGTTAGTAGACTTGGTCTTACCAAGCGTATCCCGTTCATAATGTACC
>JAIKVB010000591.1:0-22654 GCA_024679045.1 Phytophthora brassicae
CCCCGCCGCTCTGAGTTGTCGCCAAAAGTGCGGGAAGTCAATATCCCGTGCTACAGCGGCGACGGCGGCTGTCTTTCCGCGTTGGCTGGTCCGAATGCGCGCCATCCAGCAAATTCTCGAATGAAATCCAGCGCGTACGCCACTAGTGCGTTTTCTCCTACAAATACCCTATCACCATCAGGACTTAAATAGCTACACTCTGATGAAAGGCTACGCGATTTCTTATACGTCCACCCCGCCGCTCTGAGTTGTCGCCAAAAGTGCGGGAAGTCAATATCCCGTGCTACAGCGGCGACGGCGGCTGTCTTTCCGCGTTGGCTGGTCCGAATGCGCGCCATCCAGCAAATTCTCGAATGGGTGGCTTCAGGCCTTCCAACTGCCGCGTGGAACCTAACCCGGGTTCACTTTGTCAAATTTATGTTCGCTGTCTCTAATACTTATACTTTTTGGAAGAAAAAAATCACTTGAACAAAGTATGGCAAATTGAATATTGAGCCAATTTACTGTTCTTCCTATCTCAATGTCGTAACTTACGACATAACAAAAACGCTATGTCGCAAGTTACGACGTCGGGGAACCAAGGTTAAAGTAGGCTAAGAATTGCATTCTCACAAATGAGCTTTCACGGAGATTGAGCTGAACTATTGCGGCGATTTGGCATTCGGGACATGTCAAAAGTAGGCAAAACTGGTTAGCACGTATACTTTGCATCATTTTTTTCAAGGTATGTACATGTAGTTGCAACGAAACTTTTAAAAAGATTTTCGTCGGAATCGAGAGCTGGGGTGACACCATTATAGCTTGTTGAAATATTGTATGTTGCCGAAGAATACGACTATTATCGACGTAAATCTTTGTTGGGTCTTGTTCGCTGAAATTCCATGAACACACGCCAAGATGTGTATGTAATGATGTTATCGTTCACTCCACCAAGTCCAAAACCATCAAACTCACTGTGTACGTCTACATGTATAACCACATCTTTTTCGGGGGTATCAATTTGTCAGTTGACTCACACGGATTCCCAAGTTGAATCCACTAGTGCGATATTGAGGGTCAAACGTGTCCATCAATCATATAAACGAGTTTTCTTCCGGTTTTAGTCACTTCTTCCTCCTTGTGCAAAAGTTCCAGCAAATAAAACTACTCCAGTTCCACGAATCCGTGTGTACCAGTTACTTTATCTGCATATTCGGTTGTGGCGAGTAGAAATCCACCGTAAACCTGGACAACGTCACAAAATTCCGTTTTTGACAGCTTTAGTCGTCTTGCGAGCAAGCATCAAGACGCAGAAACGACACGTGCATGGCGAGACCCTGTCCAGCCTTATCGTCTGCTGATTGTCGACGTACAGGCCGCCTCAAAAGCTGGACTTGTGCTTGAGGCTCACAATTCGCTCGAGATTGTAAAAAGCCCACCCCCATACAAGGTGTCGTAAATGCCGCTCCCAATTGAACAGTTTTTGCAATAGTGGAGCGCTCAGTGCTTTGTGACGGAGCGGACACAAGAGCCAACACACCACCTTCGATTCCAACTCCTTCATTCACTTCACTCGACTCATTAAACGTTTTGCGTAGTCCTCGCTCCAAATCTGCCGATTTCTTCAATCTACTTGTCAATTTCCTTACAAATTCACTGCGTATGAAATGTTCTCCTCGTCCAGTACATGCGACTGCAACTGCATTCTTCACTTCCTTCTTTCCTCGTCTCTTCCTCTTGCGACTTGTGCTTTTACTTACAGCATTAGCAGCATTGCAGCCCATTCGAGGACATCCAGCAAGTCCCAATCGACCAGGAACTTTGTACGCCACACCACCACTAGACAACGCTGCAGCGACATTCCCCATTGGATCCATACAAATGGCTCCTACCGTGTCTAAGCGCTCTTCTTCCTCGTCAATCTCTGCTGTTTCTTGAAAGTGTTGGTGCCACTTCTCCCAATGTTTTTGAGCTTTCTCCGTCACTTGGTAACTTGCCAATTTCAATTCCTTCTCCGTTGCAGTCTCGAGTCCAAAACTGCGTGCCAAGTGTCGAGTGTTTTCGCCTACAACCACCAACGGAGCTTGTCGCCCGAAAGCGAATTTCGTGTTACTGGCACTACTTGAAACCTGCTCCAAAAGCTTCAATGCCAATGCACTGGGCTCTTTCACGCCATGGACAGCTCCACAGCAACTCACCAAATGCGTCTGACCACAAACGACGCTGGCCTCGCATTCCACTCGCCCTCGTTCTGTCAGGTTTGATCCCAGTCCGGCATTCGTGAATTGGCTGAGCTCGAACGCCTCGAGCAGTTTTACTGCGATTTGCGGGGCTGTAGGTGGACAATCAGCAGCTGCAATGAATCGGTGGGTGTTCTCGAGAGACGAACGTAGTAGTGAGAGATACGCAGCTTCATTTGCAGAGCTGTAGCGCCCCGCTCCAGAGTGAACAGCTAACAGCCAGTCGCCCATTTTTCGGGATCTTGACTGTTCTCGTATAGATAGCTCTTGACAGTAAGTTTGTATTGATTTTGTCAACTTATATGAAACGTCACACCGCGTTTAAGTACCATGCTACTTCTTCTTAGACGCCAATGTCCTCGTTCCAGAGCTGCGGTTGGTCGTGGATAAAGGTCTCCATGAGTTTAATACACGCTTCATCTTGCAACAGCTTAACCTCAACGCCCCTAGAGCGCAAATAGTCCTCGGGACCCTGGAACGTCTTGTTCTCGCCCACGATGACGGTCGGGATCTTGTACAGTAGCACGGCGCCGCTGCACATATCGCAGGGACTCAGCGTCGAGTAGAGCGTGGCTCGCGCGTAGTCGGCGGCTGTGAGTCGCCCAGCGTTCTCGAGACAGTCCATCTCGGCGTGCAGAACGGCGCTGCCACGCTGGACGCGACGGTTGTGACCTCGCGCGACGATTTGGCTGTCGATAACCAGCACAGAGCCGATGGGATGCCGCCCTCATTCAGTCCCTGCTTAGCCTCGTCGATTGCTGCTTGGAGGAACGGATCCATGGCTGCGTTGACTGTCTTTTCGCTAATAATGGATGAGGCAAAGACAATGATGGAGTGTGCTGGACCGGACGAGGATTCATGTCGATTCCTCAGCGATAACGACAGCGCTGATGATGTGTATATTGTGGTTGAAGTTGGGGCTGCTACGTACTTCGAACAACTCATTTCGGATTTTTCCTTATAGTCCCCACGTCTCAAGACTCTCGTCCTTTTTTCAAATTCATTCCTGTGTCATGACGGAACTCATTGCGCCGCATTTGTTCGAGAAGCTGCTGCAGCATCAGAGCTCCATCGCCCTTGTATCGTCGGGTGTTGACGCTGACACCGATGTGGGTACTTTAGACTGGACATATGCGTCGCTGTTGCGTCGAGCGTTTGCTCTGCGTGACGAGCTGCTTGCGATTCTACCCAAGGAGGAGCAACCTCGCATTGCTCTTCTCGGCGCTCGTGGCGCGTCATATCTGATTATCCAGTGGGCTATTTGGCTGGCTGGGGGAGTCGCCGTGCCGCTCCATGCAGCGCACCCGGCAGATGAGATGGATTACATCGTGTCGGACTCTGGAGCGACTTTACTAGTTGCTAATGAGTCCTTCATGGCACCAGACTCCAAGCTCAAGGAGTACATTGCTAGTCTTCCGTCGAGACTCCATGTGCAGGTAATTACGCGTCCTGATGATGTCGATGGGGCGGACGAAATGGCGCTGACAACTGAGCAGCACCAGCAGATGGAGCAGTGGCTAGAGACCAGCAACTACAACAATGGAGCCTATATGGTCTACACGAGTGGCACCACAGGACGTCCCAAGGGAGTGTTGACCACGCACGCAGCTCTTACAGCACAGATCAGCGATATAGTGACAGCCTGGGAGATGTCTAGGAACGACCACCTGATCCATTTCCTACCGCTGCATCATGTCCACGGCATTCTCAACAATATGCTCTGTGTGATGTACGCCGGGGGATCTGTGGAGTTCCTGCCGTTCGCGAAGCCGTCGGTTATCTGGTCCAAGCTGGGGCAGGGTGTAGGCACGAAGCGACCAGTTTCAATGCTTATGGCTGTGCCGACGGTGTATATGAAGCTGCTGGAAGATATGGAAAAGCTTCCGCAAGACGATCCAAAGGCTCAGAAAGCTTTGGAAGGCGCTCGGGGACTGCGCGTGGCAATCAGTGGATCAATGGCTTGTCCTGTGTCGCTCTTGAACCGCTGGGAGAGTCTGACTGGACTGCGTCTGCTAGAGCGCTATGGCATGACGGAGCTTGGTATGGTGCTGACGAATCCTTTGCATGGTGACCGTCATCTGGGATACGTTGGCAACCCCTTCCCAAGTGTGTCTGTGCGCGTGGTGGACCCTGATACGGACACAGAGGTGCTGCTTCAGGAAGAAAAGGAAGGAGAGCTGCGCGTGAAGGGACCGTCGGTCTTCCACGAGTACTGGAACAAACCCGAAGCCACGGCCAAAGAGTTCGACGCCGATGGGTGGTTCAAGACCGGCGACATCGTGCAGTACAGCAATGAGCTCCAGAGCTTCCGTATCCGAGGGCGAGCGAGTGCTGACATCCTCAAGACAGCAGGCTATAAAGTATCGGCTCTCGACGTCGAACGTGTGTTGTTGACCCACCCGCAGGTACTCGAGTGCGCCGTCTTCGGACTTCCGGACGAAACTTGGGGACAGGTTGTGGCAGCCGTCATTCGCTCGGATGTGACAGGTAATGTAGCCCCAGAGACGCTTACGCCGCCTCTTGTGGAATTTTCCAAAGAGCACCTCGCGAGCTACCGCGTGCCGCGGAAGTATTTCCTCGTTGAGGAAATCCCTAAGAATGCGATGGGAAAAGTGAACAAGAAAGCGCTGGCCAAGATCTACTCCGACGATTCTGCTTAGCTGTCGGTCACTTCAAGATTGAGCGAGGCGAACGGTTGGTCGCTAGTTGCGCTTAGGAGAAAATATGATCTCGCGACGACAAGCTGCTGGCTTCGTCACTATTGCGTCAGAAGCTTCTTGTGGCAATTGAGAGTGCTCGATCGCCGGTCTGTCAGTACTATTCAAACACAGTGAGTATTTGTTCCATATGTGGCTGAATGTTGTGGAGTGTACAAACCGAAGACTCTCGTCGACTTTGTAGCACTGCACCAGAGTGTACATGTAAATCGCGACACTCTCCATTTCCTGGTACTTGATGTCGCGTTTTTCAACCAGACTTTGAGAAGTTGAGACCTTCGAAGCTGAGACTGCGTCCAATATCGTCTTCGTGCGCGACGACATAACCCAAGACTGCTGCTGCAACGTCGTGCTCTTCGCTCTGTGAGTTGAAACTGTGGTATTGACGTTGTTGAGCTCTAGGTAATCACGACAACAGAACCACAGCCTAACGTGAGAATAGCTTCGATTTCTCACATGTGGTGATTCTACACACCCGTACTCGTTATCGCAGGTTGCTGCGACCACATTCGTGAATCCTCAGGAAGTTGTTGCGAGGCAACTGCCATTATGCGCTCTTTTGCGTCGATCGGAACGATTGCATCAATGATCGAGGCTTCCTCATCACTTCCTGACGAGCTCCTTGACGAGAGCGAGGATTGCAGCGACTGATTTTGAAACTGGTGTAGTTGGTGACCTGTAAAACACAGAGACAAATCCTGTTAAGCAGTACAATACCAGCAAACAACAAATAACATGAGGAGCTAACCGTTGGCTGATGAATCGTCAAAAGTGAAGGCGGGAGAAGGTAGGCGAGGAGGTATGGATGGGTTGCTCATGCTCTGGTCTAGTGTTAAATACCGGTCCTCTGTCAGAGACGACATCATCTTCTTCTGCCACCCCAGCGGAGGGCGACCCAGCACAATACTGCATTGTGAAGATGTGGATGTTGACGGCGATGGCGATGCGTTCGGACTGCCGAAGTGGTTCACATGTGCTTCGTATGGGCCCTGCACGCAGACAGCAAAACATTAGAACTATCGTGTTTTCGGTAAAGAATTTGAGTCTGATCCGTACGGCAACGTCGGGGACTTTGCTGGGGAGCTGAGACTGAAGAACTGAAAAGAAAGCTAGTTAATTTGTCTGGAAGGTCGTGGCACCGTGGCAAATGCAGACCTTCGGCCCGACTCATTCTGAAAGGCAAAGGTGACGTTGTGAATGGACTTGATGGCGGGGTGTCTTGAAAACTCTCTTGAATACTGTGCATGCTGAACGAGATGTTACTTTCACCTTAGATCTGCTCAATCTTCAGGTCTTCTTACCTGTCGTCTTCATTCCTGAACGATGGTGCTTCTGACCGAGAAAATGCCTGGAAATCAAGCGTTTAACGTAAATTCTTCCGGTATGTACGAGTATGATTGAGAATTGACTTACCGTGTCCGGACTTGAACCAGTATGTGAGTTTGAATTAACTCTCCACGATTGATAGTTTCGCTGGTTGGCGCCTCCCGTGATGTCGGGAAATGCATCGATACTGTGAAAGCTCTCGCCATCGGAAAGTATCTGAGCCTCCTTTTGTCGAAGTTGGCAGTTCTGAGGCGGTGGCTGCTTCTGCAAGATGTTCAGTGTCAGCAATCTTGAAAACCCACCAGTCCAACACAACCCTTACCTGTGGCGCAGCTTGGTCCATATTATCACTTTTGTGTTGCGAGTATCGACGATGGAAATCGCTTGCCGGACCCGGCTCAGATATTTTACTGCTCAAGCTTCGAGCTCGGTTCTTGCGATGTATTTCTTTCCCGTCACTTTATAAATCCCCGCAAAGACAGCACCAGTCAGCACCAAGTTGCAGCACCATCATTCTCGCAAATGCACTCACTTGAAAAAAAGCATGTCCACGCCTGACGCAATTGACGACGGCGGTCGCTCCTCACGAACACTGTTGACCCGCTGAAGCGCACCTAGTGCTGGCTGGTCGTACTTTCTCGACTTCTTAACGGGAGTGAAGATGCATCTGCCTTCACTTTTCCCGTCTTGAGCATTTTGCTCCTTTGGCCGACTTCTTTTCTGCGTCGGACTGGTACGTGTACTACCATCTCCTCCAGCCCGGACAGCGCCGTCCTCTTCCGCCTTTCTCTCAGCTTCAATTTCGGCAGAGCTCATTGCCCCCTTCCTCTCAAGCTCCAGAACACGGATGTCTGCAGACGCAACCTTCATCAGTGAAGAGAGAAGATGGCATGTACCCAGTAAAACAGACCTTGGGACTCGTCGTCATCCCCCACTGAAACAATGTACCAGGGCGTGGCCGCGTCTCGCGCTCTTTCTGGCTGGGAGGTTCTTGGAGGGCTCGCAGGCTTCACTCGCTGGCGTTGGACTTGCGAGGGAAAGTGCATCTGTCGACGTCGCCCTCGCTGCGAATACAGTGCGCGGTGCTTCCCGCCCGTCATCCAGTTCATTTTGGGTATTTAGTGGCTCTTCTCGTGGCGTGAAGCAAATTGCGGAATGGATGCGGAAAAGTTAGAATGCGGACTTGAAGTTTGAGAAAATGAACCTGGAGTGATGGTCATGCGGACCTGATGGTAGAATAATATTGTCCATGGGACCACAGCAACAGTTTAGACCGGAATTTGCAAATAGTGGTCATGTTGGATATCGGGACGAAAGTGTTGGTGCGTCGCTTGTTTCAGTTGGTCGATATATCACTCCCTTGACAGTCAGCCTGAGTTATTGTGAATTGGGTTACGAATACCAAAACTTTCGCCAATGGGTCCTTCTACATGTAGACCCTCCAGTTGTTATAAGCGCATTCTCAAGTATTCCGGATGTCATTGTAGCGGTTGGTTTTCCCCTTTATTATTTTCAAGCTACTAAGAGCATTTCCACCCGTTCTGACAAAACCAAAGTTAAAAAGCGAACTTAATCCCGATTAAGTTCGTATATATGTTTTGGAGTCCGACAAAACCCCGACTAAACATTGACTAAAAGACCCATACAAAATCCAAGATAAAGGAATAGTCGCAGGCTAAGAGCTGGCTGGGAGATAACCAGGCCTCCTTAATGGTGGATATTGCCACTCAATCCCAAAACTCCCATTTTAAATTCCATTCTCGTCCCACCAAAATAATACCTAAATTTTAGGTGTCGTAGCGCATAAAATTAGCTCTTTCATCTGATTGGCGCTTGAAAGTGTTACAATAATCAAGTATGGTCCGATAATGAGCTATATTCTACCCAAAGAAAATCGATTTGTTTCCACAGTTTTTCAGAATCAAAATTATTTTTTTTTAAATATTAGAACTTACTATGGCGAATGAAGAGCAGGACGCGACGTCGCGCCGCTCCCACCTGACGCCGCTGCTGTCTGAGCGTCTGAATCTATCCACGCCACCACCTCCGCTCTCAAGTAGTCAAGCGTTGGCGAAAGACACTGAGAGACCGTCGAAAACGGCAGCGCGGCGACAGCCTGGCGATGTCAGGATCCCAATGTCATTTTCCAGAAAAAGCAGGACGTCAAGAGAAATTTTTAGTGACGAAGTAACGGAGCCAAGCAGGTCGACTGGTGTCCAACAAGTGGAAGAAAAAAAGAGAAAGCAGGATGTGGACGAAAGTGCAGGACCTTATTGTCAAATTCGGAAGCGAGCTGCCGAACGAGCTCATGACGTGTCCCCAATGGCACATTTTAGTCAAAAGAAGGCCAAAATGCAGGGTCGCAAAGTCCCTTCAGGACGCAGGTCGCTGAAAAGAGCTGCTTCCACTCAAGTGGTGCTTGCATCCTGTAATAGCTTGCCAGCTCCGCCAAACTTACTTCAATCTCGCGCTTCTGAGCACTCGATCGATGTGGCGCGTGCACGTTCTGCTCTATTGGAACCTCTTTTGCCAACAGTGTACTCAAGTCGACATCCGGACCTGAATATCGTGACCCCTCGGACTGTGGCAAAAGTGCTGAGAGGAGAATTCCAGGAAACTTTGGCAGGGTTTGAGCTGCTGGATTGTCGGTTCCCGTTCGAGTTTCAAGGCGGGAGCTTAAGAGGCGCTAGCTCGCTCTGTGACCCAGACGAGATGGAGGCCAAGTTGTTCGTGTCAGCACATGAGCAGTCGACACGGACGGCTCTGATTTTTTTCTGTGAGTTCTCGGCGAACCGGGCCCCTAAAATGCTGCGTCATGTGCGCAATGTGGACCGTAGACTTCATGCAGAAAGCTACCCGGAGTTGTATTACCCGGAGTTGTACCTTATTGATGGCGGTTATAAGCACTGCTTCGAAACACTCGAGAGAGAAGTATTTGCACCGGCCTCTCGCTATGTGCGCATGGAAGATGAAAGCTTTACAGAAGAATGTCGCTCAGAGTTTGCAGCTTGGCGACGGCGCTGGAAACCACATAAAACGGTGGCGAACTGCGCTGCAAAGTTGGAGACAGAGGTCAAACAATTGGATGCGTGTGGAATCGGCCAAAGTCGATCAGATATTTCGCAAGGTGTGCGCTCGCTTTTCGAAGAATTGTAGAGCTCAATGCAAACGTGTATTAACCCTTCAGTTACATTAGTCCTCGTGTGCCTTCACAAAGTGAAGTGCAATGGTCGGAAGCATAGAAATGGTTTTCCAAAGCAGACGGCTGGAGGAGCCGACTGGCAGGTTCCGACGCTTGCGTTGAGACAAGCGGCAGCGGTGGATGAAATCTATAATTCGTACCCAGCCTGGATGCAGCTTCTGCTCTTGCATAAACTTGCTCAGCGTCTCACAAGATCGATATATTACTGTATGAGAATTCTTGTTATTTTTGTGAATTTGAGTTGGACGACAAAATCGTTACAATCACTCAGCTTGAATTCATTATACAAAGCGCCACACATACACAAATTTTAGATATTCTTAATATGGTCAGCCTAATTTACAGGTTTAAATTATCAGTGGTAATGCTTTTATCTACGTTTGACGGAACGTTATGCTCTATCAGCGATAGTATCCACTTCAAGTTGGTGCTACTGTAGCCGGTACTTGGTATAATACATGTACTGTAGCTTCTGACTTCTGACCGAAAGCTAAACGTGCTTCTACATGTACTGCACCTTTCCTTCGCGTGAAGCTTCTCCATTTCCAAATTCGCCTTCGAACGATCAAGTCGCACGTGTCACGATGAACATTGCTGATCTGTTGTGTTCGCCCGTTGATATTAATTCGCCACATCCAGGAGGCAGATTTGAGTTCCACAGCGTCCCCACTTGTGACCCTCCAAAGACCAAGCAAGATCGAGCCAAGAAGTCTCAGCCCAAGAAGCGACAGCCTGTGCCAGATGACCAACGTAAACGTCCGTACCGCATGAGTGCAGCGCAAAAAAAGAGTCGTCAAGACTTCGAGTTGCACGAGTCCAAAGTGCTTAACCTCACGCTTGACGTGAACCAGTTAAAACAACAACTGCAGTATCTTCTGGAGTGTCGGGACCTTCAGATCACATGTCTGTTGCAGAACCGACAAAGACTCGAGAGTCAAGTACTGGGTACTGTAGATGTCATTCTGTTTGGAGGCAGTGAGAGACCTCGATCGGATGACGAAGGCTGCAGTTTCTCGAGGATGTTCATGGACCAATCGGACGGAGCCACACCACCCAACGGTATCTACGAGTTCAGTCTCCAGCTAGACAAACCCAACTTTAATCATCGATCCTGCTCCATTGCTACGACTCAAGTGCTGTCGGTCGTTGAAGAAGACCCGGAGGTTGACAGTGAAGACGCTGCTGAAGTCCGTCGAATCTGCGGTGATCCTGGTGGATGTTTGGTGGAAGCTATGGGCGAGTTCACCGGCCGATTCACGCGGCAGATCATTGTTTCCATGTTCCCACACGTGCTCAGTGACGAGATGATGGTGGCTCAGATTATTGGCGTGACTATTAAGTGTCCCGCACGACTACTGCTCTACTTTAATGCTCACAGAACCATTGTAAAACAAGTGGCTCAGGCGGATGTCTTCTCGGCTTTGACTGGATTGCAACAGGCCAAACCAAGAGAGTTCGCTGCTATCATGGGTACTCCCTACGTTTCGTAGAACAATGAACTAGACGGCAAGCGAGCTGTACCATGGATGGTCTGCCAGTCGTTGCAAACAACATTTATTTAATGAGATAAAAGGATGGTGCAATAGATCGAATGATGCTGAAAATGACATCAAGACTTGCACACAAACATGAAGAAACGTCTTGAGGTCGTAAGTAGTTGACGAGAATGGGTGCGTCCACTTAACTTAGTCCCATTCACCCCAGTCCTCTCCACGCTTGCTGACATTCTCGTGTGTCACTGACGTCACCTCGGGGGTCTTGACATCACTAACTGCATCAGTCGCGTCCGGAGCTGCCAGATCATCGTCGTCGCCCCAGTCGAGGGAGTCCGCGTTCTCGTCGCCCTCGTCTAGCTTCAAGTCAGCTAGGGCACTAGTAGGTTCCTTCACCGATAAAGACGCACCAGATGAGGTTGACTCCTTCCGTTCGTCCAGCTCAATCCAGCTCTCCCCGTCACTTGATGAGGTTGCGCCGACGGGTGCGGCACTGTTAACAGGCAGTTTCTCCTCCTCTTTGGACTCGTCATCCTGGAAAAACTTCTTCTCGTCGTCATCTTTGGCCTTGGGTGAGTCCACATCCCAGCCAATTTCTTCCTCATCGTCGTTCAAAGCTAGACCAGAATGCAAACAAACTTAATTATCAGCACATAATCCACCTCAAAGCACCTCTCTATCGTACCATGTTCCAGGAGGTCTGCGCCCCGCTGTTCCTGGGCCGCCAACAGCGACGCCTTGTAAATGTAGTGGGACCAGAACACTTCCGGCTCCACTATGGAGGGCACCAACTCCGTGAACTTGACCCCCACCGTTGGGTAGTTCTCTAAGACGCTGCTCTGGATGTCTGTAAGCTCCTCTGTGGAGGTCACAAGCTTCCACTTCTCAAAGGTCTCGACGTCGAGAGGTTGCTCAGTGTACGTTTCCGAGTCCTCTTGCAAGGCCAAGAGCCTGAACCTTCTGGCACTGAGCTCACTCTCAGTCAATTCCTCGTCCTCGTAGACGAAATCTCCGGCCAAAGTGCCCAGGAACTCGTCGGCCGAGTTCAGCAGCTTGGAGCCCATTGCTTCCAGAGATTCCAAGCTGCTGCCGACGTTCAGAGACGTCAATTTGCTGCCTACAGACGTGAGAGATCCCTGTACAGAGGAAAGTGAGCCCTGCATGGAGCTGCCCACTGAGTTAAGGGAGCTGGTTACGTCGAAGGAGAAGAGCGACTTCTTAAAACTCGTCAACGGATCGTCCTGCTCTTCGTCCTGCGTTTTTGGTTCATCGTCCTGCAATTTTTGTTCTCCATCCTGCTGCTCTTCGTCTCCATCCTGCTGTTTTTCGTCTTCGTCCTGCTTGTTTTGCTCTTCGTCCTGGTCGAAGCTGAGACGCCCCTCCTGAAGGCTTTTGGACAGCTCCGCCACGTCCTCCTGCATGATGGTCTTGAAGTCTTGAAGATCCGAGCTCAGAGTCGTCATGGCCTCCGCCGACTTGTCCTTGATGGCATTAACAACCGAGTAGAAGCTGCTGAACGACATGGCGGCGACTTGTTCTGTCCTGGGCAATGCACGTTTTGGCTCAGAGAAGATGGGTACCTACCAGGAATTGGTAGATGATGTACACCACACTATTACGTGTTACCCACACTACTCTATTTAAGCGAAGGATCTGGATCCATCAGTCTTTGATCTGCCTCTTAGTGCGCACTCGCTCCTCCTCCTTCCAATATGGTGCTAACTATTCGCAAGCCTGCGCCGGAGTTCACGGCCGACGCCGTCGTGAACGGAGAGTTCAAGAGCGTGTCACTGTCCGATTACAAAGGCAAGTATGTGGTGCTCTTCTTCTACCCTATGGACTTCACGTTCGTGTGCCCGACCGAGATCTGCGCCTTCAGCGACCGCGTGGAGGAGTTTAAGAAGCTTAACACGGAGGTGCTGGCGTGCTCCATTGACTCCAAATTCTCCCACTTGGCGTGGATCAACACTCCCCGCAAGAAAGGAGGTCTGGGCGAAATGAACATCCCCATCATTGCCGACGTCAAGAAGGACCTGTGCACCAAGTACGAGGTGCTCGTGCAGGACGGCGCTGAGGAAGGTGTGGCCTTCCGTGGCCTCTTTATTATCGACAAGGAGGGTATCCTTCGCCAGATTACCATTAACGACCTGCCTATCGGCCGCAACGTGGACGAGGTGCTGCGTCTGCTAGAGGCCTTCCAATTCCACGAGGAGCACGGCGACGTGTGCCCCGCCAACTGGAAGAAGGGCGGCAAGTCCATGGTGGCTGATCCCAAAGACTCGCTCAAATACTTCGAGTCCATGGACGAGCCTACCAAGAAGCGCAAGCTGGCCAAGTAAACCCCACTTGTAGCTCTACCGCTAAAATACTCTTTTTAACAACCGAGTGGATATATGTAGCCATCTCGTTTCTCCCATTCATAGCCATCCAAAAAAGCGCGCGGAACCTCGATAGTACGGTACTGCTATGTAGTATTAGTACCGGTAGTAGGCTGCATTTATGCATTGCATAATGCTGTAGTAGTAAATATAAACGATTACTATAGTACTACTAAGAATAATTAATAACCGATACTACATGTAGAGCCCGGAAACGAGAATGAAGGTCAAATAAAAAGCGCGGGAAGGTTGGTCATTGTTCGATAGTATACCGGTAGTTCCGTGAGGAAACCACTTCCGCATTCTAAAGCGTCCCATGGTTAAGAACTCCCGCAACCCGTACAGCCGCGGCGGGGGATCCGCTTGGGCACGCAACTCGCAGGGCGCGCGCGCCAACGCGCAGCGGATGCGTCCAGGCCGCGGCATGACGGAGGCCAAGCAGTACGCACTGCGCAAAGGGGACGAGCTGGACCGCAAGTTCGGCTTCTACCTTCTACCAGATCTTCTGGAGCAGGAGGAGGAGGCGCGTAAAGAGCAGCCAAGTGCTGAAGCGGAAAGTGTAGACCACGCTAAGCTTGGCTGGCTGCTGAACTTGCGCGCATGCACGCTACCGGACCCCTTGGAGGGCAAGAACGAGGTGAGCGGCCTGGAACTGTACTTTTTAGAGCAGGACGGAAAGGCTTTTAAGACGCGCATTATCTACCAGCCCTATTTCTACGTGCGGTCGGAGACCAACCGATCGCAGGATGTGATCGCCTACTGCTTGAGGAAGTTCGAGGGCCTCGTGGCGAGAGCGGAGCGTGTGTTCCGAGAAGACTTGGACATGGCCGATCACCTTAACGGCAAGAAGGCGCTGTACGTGAAGTTGAGCTTCGCGACCACGATGGACTTGATGACGGTCAAGAGAGAGCTGGCGCCGGTGGTGGCCAGGAATCAGGAGAGGCTGCAGGCCAGACAAGCTTACGAAATGCAGGGCCAGACAAGAGAACAGGTGACGGAGGATGACCTTATATTTGGAGGCGATGCAGATGGAGTTAAAGGAGCAGGTACAGACGAGAGTGAGAGTGCGCTACTGGAGCTGAGAGAGTATGACGTGCCGTACCCCATGCGAGTGGCGATCGATCTGGATATCCGAGTGGGCGCTTGGTACCATGTGGACTACGATCCGACCGCGCCTTACACACCATCAGATGTCAAAAGGCAGAAAGATATGGTGGACAAAGCTGAGCCGGTCGTGTGTGCTTTCGATATTGAGTGTACGAAAGCACCGCTGAAGTTTCCAGATGCTCAGATAGACCAGATTTACATGATCTCGTATATGATTGACAGACAGGGATACCTTATTGTGAACCGCGAGTTCGTGTCGGAGGACATTCAGGACTTTGAGTACACGCCAAAGGAGGCGTACCCTGGCCCCTTTATTGTATTCAACGAGGAAAACGAGGAACAGCTACTGAAGCGGTTTTTCGAACACATTCTGGACGAGAAGCCGCACATTTTCGTGACTTATAATGGTGATTTCTTTGATTGGCCGTTCATTGACGCGCGGGCACAAATTCATGGCATCAATATGGCTCGTGAGATCGGTGTTTCTCTGGACGAACGCAGTGGCGAGTACCGTGGTCGCTGTAGCGTCCACATGGACGCTTTCTGCTGGGTAAAACGTGACTCGTATTTACCGCAGGGCAGTCAGGGTTTGAAGGCAGTGACGAAGTATAAGCTGGGCTACGATCCGGTCGAGGTGGATGCAGAAGATATGGTTGCTTTGGCTCGGGATGAGCCGTTAAAAATGGCCTCGTATTCTGTGTCCGATGCTGTCGCCACGTTCTACCTTTACGACAAGTATGTGCACTTGTTCGTGTTCTCTTTGTGCACAATTATTCCCTTGGGATCGGAAGATGTGCTTCGAAAAGGCTCAGGTACACTTTGCGAGGCGTTGCTTATGGTTGAAGCTTTTGAAGGCAATATTATTTGTCCCAACAAGCAAAGCTCTGAACGTGAAGAAAAGTTCTATAAAGGCCACCTCATTGAGAACGAAACTTACGTCGGGGGTCACGTGGAGTGTTTGGAGTCTGGTGTCTTTCGTGCCGACTTTTTGTATGACTTTCAATTGGTTCCCAGTGCTTTTCAGCAATTAATCGACAACATTGATCGCGACCTTCGATTTTCCCTAGAGGTTGAGATGGATGTGCCCCTTGATCGTGTCGCCAATTATGACGAAGTAAAAAAGGACATTGTTGACCGTCTTATAGCGCTTCGTGAGCGACCGAATCGAAAGGAACAGCCACTAATTTACCATTTGGACGTGGCCGCCATGTACCCGAATATTATTCTGACGAACCGTTTACAGCCACGTGCAATTGTTAACGAGGCAGACTGTGCAGCTTGTGCGTATAATACCGAGTGCGGTCGAGCAGCGATCAAGGAGAAAGATGCATCTTGCCAGCGTGAAATGGATTGGGTTTGGCGCGGTGATTTCTACCCTGCTACACGGCCAGAGTACTACTCGATTAAGACGCAGATTGAGTACGAAAATTTCCCTGTAGACAAGCCGGGAGGTGCAGCTAAACCAGACTTTGGAAAGAAGGCTGTCAGTGCCTCAGTTCCATTTGCTCAACTCCCCCCTGATAAGCAAGAACTGTTGCTGAAGCAACGATTCAAGTCGTATTGTTCTAGTGTGTACAAGAAGACTAAAGTGACACAAGAGCAACAACGATCTGCCACTGTGTGCATGCGCGAAAACCCATTTTATGTGAACACAGTGCGTGCTTTTCGTGACCGCCGATACGAGTACAAGGGACTGACTAAAGTTTGGAAAAATAAGGTGTCTCAAGCGGCTGAGGCAAAGGATCTGCTGGCCAAAATTGATGCGCAGAACAAGTGCCTTGTCTACGACTCCTTGCAGCTAGCACACAAATGTATTCTAAACTCGTTTTATGGTTATGTCATGCGCAAGGGCGCTCGATGGCACTCAATGGAAATGGCTGGTATCGTGACGCACACAGGTTCCAACATCATTACTGGAGCCCGTGAGCTGGTAGAGCAAATTGGACGACCGCTGGAGCTTGATACGGATGGTATTTGGGCTATTCTCCCTAAATCATTTCCGGAAACGTTCGCGTTTAAGCTTAAGGAGGGTGGTTCCAGAAGCATTTCGTATCCTTGCGTGATGCTAAATGCAGACGTGAATGCGAAGTTTACGAACCCACAGTATCATGAGTTGGACCCGGCCACGGGAAAGTATAACACTCACAAGGAATGTTCCATTTTATTCGAAGTGGATGGACCTTACAAGGCTATGGTGCTTCCAGCATCTACAGAAGAGGGAAAACTGCTCAAAAAGCGTTATGCTGTGTTCAACTTTGATCACTCCCTTGCCGAATTAAAAGGGTTCGAGCTCAAGCGACGAGGTGAACTACAACTGATTAAGGCGTTCCAGTCACAAGTGTTCGAATGCTTCCTTGATGGTGATAGCTTGGAAGAGTGCTACGCATCTGTTGCCAAATGCGCGAATCGTTGGCTTGATGTGATTGATACACGAGGCAAGTCGATGGACGACGAAGAACTGATGACGCTGATTACGGAGAATAAGAGTATGTCTGGCAAGCTTGAGGAATATGAAGGCCAGAAATCTACTTCTATCACAACAGCAAAGCGGTTGGGGGAATTCCTCGGCGAAGACATGATCAAGGACAAGGGTCTAACCTGTAAGATGATTATCGCGGCTCGTCCATACGGCGAAAAGGTGACGGAGCGTGCTATTCCTACAGCTATTTTCGCTACTGAGGATGCGGTTAAGCGTCACTTCTTGAAAAAATGGTTAAGAGACCCGCACCTTCAAGACTTTGACATCCGATCAATTCTTGACTGGGACTACTATCGCACGCGTTTCGCGTCGACAGTGCAAAAGATCATTTCGCTCCCTGCTGCTTTTCAAAATGTGAGGAACCCGGTACCTAGAATTGAGTTACCGGACTGGATGAGGAAGCAAGTACGCGAAAAGAATGCCAAGCATCAGCAAGGTAACATGAAGCAGTTTTTCAAAACTGCAGCCAAGGATGCCGACAACGGAGACTATGTTGCGCAAATAATTGATATGGAGGATTTAATGAAGAGCAGAAAACCATCCAAACCGAAACAGTTGCAGCCGCGAAAGCGACGAAACAAAGTAATTGACGATAACAACACCAACAGTACAATCGAAGAAATTGACGATAGAGATATGGAAGACTTGCCTGCAGCTAAAGTTAAGCTAGGGGAAGTGCCCTTTAAGGACTGGCTGAAGAATCGAAAGAAAAAGTGGAAAACCATGTTAGGCAAGCGTAGACGCGAGCGCGAAGAACGGATGCGCAGCTTTAATGGAGCTGGTGGGTTTGGCATGGCTAATGGCTTACACGGCAGCTCGAAGCGCTTTCAAAGTGGATCTACCAGATCACTTGCAGCTAAAGGAAACGGTGTTGGCATGGAAAACTTTGTTTTCGATGCGGGTAGCGCGTTGCAGCGTGAGTACTGGCAAATTGTGGAGATTCAGCAAGAGCAAGGTGGACTTTTCACTTGCTGGGTTCTTACGGCACATTCTCAGATGCTTCAGCGGATTACTTTAAAGATGCCGCGTGTTTTCTACATCACATGTGAAGAAGTGGACCAAGATGAATTGTTGTCGCAGCTACCCGGTGCTCGACGCGTATCTCGGATTGTGCCGCACTACTCGTCCAAGCCCCAATCTGTGCTGGAGATAATGCTCAGCGAGCGA
This sequence comes from Phytophthora brassicae, assembly GCA_024679045.1. Classification (NCBI taxonomy): domain Eukaryota; phylum Oomycota; class Peronosporomycetes; order Peronosporales; family Peronosporaceae; genus Phytophthora; species Phytophthora brassicae. Next base: position 18,089 of record JAIKVB010000591.1, read on the forward strand.
CAGTACCAGGAATACCAAAAGGAGATCAACCAGATTCTTGGAGATCCTCATGTAAAGGGCGTGTATGAACTAGAAGTGTCTGCTTTGACGCGAGCAGTTTGCGCACTTGGTTGTGTGGCAAAGGTTGTTAACCCACACATCTCCAGTAGCAATCAAGAGTACGAGCTTAGTGACCTGCAATTCCAGTCCACGGCGCAGGCTTCGTATCTTATGGAACCCCGGCGCTCACTAATGGCTAACCAAGAATCCCCACCACCAAACTCACTGATGCGCCGCGTTCTGCTCTACTTTGCACAACAAAAGAAGCGCGCCATTCTTGGTCTGGTTGTATTAAAGGAGGAAGATGACGAGGTTACTGCTGGCAACCTAGGAAACGCTATAAGCGAGGGCGATGCTAACGTTTGGTATGTGGATCCATTCTCGAACGTCAAATCTCGAGGATCAGATTTGAAGCAGTTCTTTGAACAATTGCTTCAAGAATCCCAAGAGGAGGGTGGCAGTGCCCCAATTCAAAGCTGCGCCTTCAAGACACACGTCGTGAAAACTGCGCAGGAGGCTTTTTCAGGCGTGAATGCTACTCTTGCGCGTCTAGCTTCGAACAAACAGCTAGCCCACAAGCCGACCATCGTTGTTGCTCAAACGTGCATTCCATCCAGCAAGCGACTTCGTGAGAAAATACAAGGTCTTCACAGTTTCCCTGTCGCAATGCTGCCGTGGAACGAAGAAGACACGCTATTCCCGGCTCTGACTTGGCGTAAGCTCATGGGAGAAAAGATGCTGACGCGGTGTTTTGAAATGACGCAGTACTATTCGGATGTACTTGACTGTGCGCGGTATGCACACTTGCCTGTAGGCAACTTCACTGGAGACCACTCCATTGCCATTCTGGACACTCTCTACTCGCGTATCTTGACCAAACACAAACATCTGTGGTGGCACTCGCCAACATCGCTGCCTGATCTGGGTGGAAAGGAGCAGGAACAGCAGTTCCAGCAACTCTTCAGCCAATCGCTTTTAGGATCGGCCCAACAATCAGCATCCAAGAAGGGTGAAATGGTCTCACAGCATCGGGTAGACACTTCGGTCGTGGTTTGTGAGAAGGGGTCTTTTGTTGATGTGTGTGTCGAACTCGAGCTAGATGGTCTCGCCGTCAATGCGATTCTTGTGGCCTCACAAATCCACAGCATTGAAGGACTGGGGGTTGCGCATCAGATGGAGATCGATTTTGACGCCAACACGGAAGGTAGAAACTCTGCCAAAACTGAAAGTTCTGGTGCTGTGGCAGAAGGCGACGCCGAGGAAAGCTGCCATGAAGCGTTTCGGCTGCTACGAGTGATGGTGACGACACTATTCAAGGACGTTTTGGCCAGCCGCAACAAGTTTGCTGATCACGTGCTGCAACAATTCTACCGCTGGTTGTGCTCACCGAACTCGTTGAGTTACGATCCAGCTCTGCATGCAATGGTAAAACGACTGATGGAGAAACTGTTTTTGCAGCTTCTTGCAGAGCTCCGGCGTCTGGGATCCCAGATCGTGTACGCCGACTTTAGTAAGATCATCGTCTGCACCAAGAAGAAGTCGGTACGCGACGCACAGACGTATCTCAATTTCATCCTTCAGACTGTGCTGTCCAACGAACTTTTTCAGGTTCTCAACTTCACGCCGAAAAAGTACTTTTCGAATCTCTTTTTCATGGATGCCGAGAACTACGGGTGTATTTTACTTAAGAATGTGGTACCTGAGGAAGAGCAAGAAGAGGAAAGTGATCACGAATGTGAAGATAATGACGAGAAGAAACCTCTGGAGATTGTGTCGCACTGGAATATTGCAAACTACCTTCCACGAGGAGTTGATGAGTATTTCCTGATTCTAGTGGGCCAATTTATCCGTCGACGGGCGGAGTTTGAGCGTCGCGAACTTCAGCGTTTAAAGGATGGCGATGTCAAACACGACGTTGTGGACGACCCAGATGAACAACCACTTGATGAAGATGAGAAGGAGTTGAGTCTACTCGCAAAGTACTCGCAACGGTTAGTTTCGTCTTACTTCTCGGACAAAATGCTGCGTCTAGTACCTGAGATTCTGACGTACAACATGGACCGAGATAGTTTCCCGGTCTTTGCCGGATCACATCTCGTAATGGAGTCTGCCTCACTGGAGCTTGTGAAGTTTGTAAGCGCTGTCTTCCTGTTGGAACCGAGTGTGGAGACACAAGTAGGCAAGATGAGGCGCACATTACTCAAGCTTTTACGTACAAGTGAGTTTGGTGACGAGGCGCAGTTCCGAAACCCATCACTGTCGTTCACCGTGCAAGATGTCATTTGTCTATGCTGCAACTTGTGTCGGTCTGTTGATCTGTGTCGCGATCCGCAGCTTTTCAAGGGCAGCGCGGCACGCTCCGATGAAGAAGACGAGGGACAAGAGCAACCCGAGGACGCCGAGAGTACATCAGCATGGCATTGCCCGCGATGCTTTGCGCTCTACGATAAGACTGCTTTTGAGATGCGACTCGTGGAAATGGTACAGGCGCAGTCTGTGGCGTATCAGCTTCAGGACTTATACTGCCGCAAGTGTCTTCTACCTGCTGAGCACAAAATGCGTGAATATTGCCCATGTTCAGGCACTTACGCGTTGCTTCCGGGAGTGCGCGAGTCGCTACTCGAGACACTGCGCTTGCTCAGGCGCATTGCTCAGCAGCACAGTTTCGAGTGGCTCCTAGAAACTGTTCAGCGTCTGGAACGTGAAGCTGCTCAGCCACTGCTCATGTAAGGAATGTCAGGTATTGAGACCACTACAATTCTATAAACTCTTGCTCTTTAGATGTGAATGTGTATGACTACAAGTGCCACCTCCTAACCATAAAGCTAAATGTCGGGTCTGATCGCAGCCAAGCTAGGATATATGTTCTCGATCACTTCAATTTTCAGGCGTCGGATCGATCAAACGGGCTTGCCTTCAATCTGTGAGTAAACTATAAGGACCGATACAAAAAAACGCAGCATACAGCTTCATTTGACGACGGCGGTGCGGTTCATCATGAAATATCGCTCAATGCCACCGTCCCCGTCGTATGTCAAGTGCATTTCGATACATGTATCTTACCTATTCGCAGTTCGTAAGAACTGTCGTTTGGTGGGGTCAAGAAAGTTTGTTTGCAACTGTGGCTAAAAATCTTGTCATCGAACAACAATCAAACGACTTAACTTATTATGTGTCATATAACTATGTACACAGTAGTATGTGAACATGCGGCTTACAGTGAAGCACACCCTATATTTCCCCGCGTAACTCGATCAATTTTTCAAGTTTGGTGCCCAAATTTAAGCCAGTTACCTTGCGCAATGCGTTGATTCCGTCAATCAAATTTGAGTGTCCGCGCGATATTGAGGGAGTGTCCTCGAAAACGAGGCTGGTCAAAAGGATAGCACAATTTAAATACTTGGTTTCAGTATTAATTATTTATTTACATCACATAAAATCTGGCAGGAACGCTCATTTTTCAGCTGCCTGCTTGCAGTTATGGGTAGCTAGCTGCGCATGGCGCAAGTAGCCAGCATAACGATAAGGATTGGCTTCTACTTGAGGGGGACAATGCTACTATGCTTCAGCATGCTGCGTGCGTGTGTCGACAGGTGCTAAGATGTCCGACGCTGTCAATGGTAAATCATTCTGAAGTTCTTGAATCACATGCAATCGTCGAGCGGCAACTGACACGATATCACCACCGGAAAATAACAGCCTCAAGAATAATGCACGCACATTGATCAAACGAAGGCATCGACAAAACTGACGTTTATCTCTTAGTTCCACTACTCTTCAGGTCCCATGTCAACAATTAGCATGCGCATGTAAAACAAAGCATTATACGAACAGGGTGACCACGGCACCTGCGAACGACCGAAGACCCATGGGTTTGCGCTGACCATCAAGCCGCTGCGTGAGGTCGGGGCCCACGAGATCCGGTTTATCGCCGGGCAAGAGAACTATATCTCAAGAGAGATCGCAGGGGCTGAAGGACTCCTGTACGGGTTTAACGAAACAGAAAACCCCATCGACCTGCGCCAGAACTTCCAGCGGGAAGCAAACGCGCGCTTGAGAGCTCGAGTTGGTGCATACCTTCGAGATCATCCGGTAAGTTTTTTTCTTCTGTATGAGCTATGCTTATTTGTATGAATGTTAACTTCTTCTGTATATGACTAACTTGTTAGAGCAGGAAGCGACGGCTCCAGACTGTTGTTCGCCGAGGACGTCCAAGGAGAGTTAGCGGTAGTACCCGAGATCACCGTTACCACAGACAAAGTGGCGATCGAAGATATCCAAGTGGGGGATCCTCGGTATAATTCGGCCGAAGAGATCGATCGCTTACGTCAGATGATCTGGGAGAAACAGCATCTTCTGATTGGAAAGTGTAACGCTTTACCTCCCGCAGCTAGAGGTGTTATATGTGACATCGACGTGGGCAACGCTAGACCGATCGCTCAGCGTGTACGTAAAGTGGCACCCCAATTCCGCGAGAAAGTTTCAGATCTTATCAAAGGTTTATTAGCGGCCAAGATCATTCGCCAC
>JAIKVB010000592.1:0-22599 GCA_024679045.1 Phytophthora brassicae
TGGGAGCCTCTGCTCGACCATCCTGTGATGTGCGGGAAGCTTCCTCCGCGCCATCATCTTCTGCGTGAGCTGATCCAGCTCGAACGCTTCGCATTATGGGAGCCTCCGCTCGACCATCTTGTGATGCGCGGGAAACTTCCTCCGCGTCATCCTCTTCTGCGTGAGCTGACCCAGCTCGTACGCTCTGCGTTGTGGGAGCCTCTGCTCGACCACCTCGTGGAGTCATTTCCACCACTTGCTCGGCCGAACCGGCGAAGAGCCTTTCACTGCGTGGCACACGGTGTTCATGACATATTATGTATAAATAAATAATACTTATTACCCTACCTTCGCCCAATTATCTACACACTTGTGTGGTTTACACTATTTTTATTCAATCTCACCACTCTTGTTAATACTTTTTACGTAGCCATGCCGGGTCGACGCGTCACCAAAGCGGAAGCGAAGGCATCTGCGGCCGGCGCGGCACAAGCACAAAGCGAGCAGCTGGATGAGCGTCTATTGTGGGTACCTTCTTTCGAAACGGCTCTTTCTCTCCTCGTTCTACCGCGTGTGGCATCCGCTCTCCTGAATCCCATCGCAGACTGTGACGAGACGTTTAACTACTGGGAGCCACTGCACTTCCTGCTCTACCGTTTCGGCTTCCAGACGTGGGAGTATTCGCCCGTTTATGCTTTACGCTCATATTTGTACTTACTACTGCACTATGCAATAGTGAAGCTCACATCGCTAGGCTCGAGTTTGGGACTACTGGCTGATCAGAAGTTGCTGCTGTTCTACGGTCTACGTGCGACTTTGGGACTATTCTCGGCGTACGCTGAAGCTTTGTTCTACTACTCTATCAGCCGCCGCTTTGGCCGCCGCACTGCACGCTACCTGCTGTGGATTCTGCTCTTTAATGCTGGAATGTTTCACGCCAGCACGGCCTTCCTACCCAGTACCTTCACGATGGTGCTAGTGATGCTATTTGCCAGTGCGTGGATGGACAAAAACCACTATCTGGCTCTGTTCTGGGGTGTAGTGGCAGTACTTTGTGGTTGGCCTTATGTAGGTGTGCTCTTCGTGCCTTTTGCAGTCGAGACAATCTACTCGAGGGGACTTATCAAAAGCGTCGTATTCGGTGCTGCTATTGGAGCGGGTGTACTAGCTGTGGAGCTGCTAGTGAACTTCCATTTCTATCAGAAATGGGTATTGCCGGCGTGGAACATTGTGGTGTATAACGTGCTGAGCAGCGAGACGGACTCGACCCTGTACGGCACAGAACCGCTGAGCTTCTATCTGCTGAATCTAGTGCTTAATTTCAATGTCGTAGCGCTGTTGGCAGCTCCTGCGTCCCTGTTTGTTTTTTTACTGCCCCATCATTACGAGAGTGGGAAGCTGCAGTTGCTGGCGTATTTGTTGCCCATGTATATTTGGGTGGCCATCATGTTCACGCAAGCGCACAAGGAAGAAAGGTTCTTGTCGCCAGTCTATCCGCTCTTCTGTTTGTCTGCTGCAATCACGTTGAGTGCGGTGGTTTATCGTATTGGACGGTTTTTTAGCCACGCGCCTGCTGTGGGCAGTGGACTCTCGAATTTACTTGTGGTGGGAACGCTAGGGGTCTTCGCGGTGCTGTCGGTGTCGCGTATCACGAGCAATATCGTTAATTTCAGCGCCCCGTTACAAGTGTATCAGCATCTCTATGCCAAAGTGCTGCCTAATCCGGAGACGGGGATGCTGCTTGACGCACCAAATGCAGTGGCACCTACAGTGAATCTGTGTCTTCTGAAGGAATGGTATCGCTTCCCAACCAGCTTCTTTATCCCTTCCAACAGTACTAAGGTACGATTTGTCAAGTCGTCATTCTCTGGATTGCTACCGAAGCCGTTCGAGGAGCACGAAAACGGCACTTGGGTCATCCCCAGCGCTATGAACGACCAAAATCGTGAAGAACCGAGTCGTTATGTGGACATTGAAGATTGTGACTACGTTGTAGACCTAAACTTGCCAGACCAGCAGGAGATGAAATTTTGGGAGGAGCCTTTTACTTGGGAGCTCATGCACTCAGCTCCGTTCCTAGATGCAGAACGGTCCAAGTCACCCTATCGATCGTTCTATATCCCTATATTAACACCGCAGTACGTGGCATATGCGGATTATGCGGTCTACAAGCGCAAGAACCTGCAAACTAGAAATGAGTAAAGTTTTAGAGGGACAAACCTGAAACTTTATGCTTTGCGACGGATGCCAAAGCCAACTTGACGTATGGTGGCAATGTTGATTAAAGCATTTGCAATAATAACGTTACCAAGGAGTTCTAAGTCTACTGTACGTGTAGTGTAATATGTATGAGTGTTGATTTCATCAGCTAAGAGTCTTGAAAATGTCAATACGACCATAGCCATACTGGTTATTGGGGAAATCGCGGTCTTGTGTATTGCCACATTTGTAGCCTGTTGGAGTAGTAAGCGTCGTGGTGACAGAACGAGACTGCAGTCGATCCTTAATCTTGTCGTATGAGGTCCCTGGGTTTGCACTTAAGTAGAGAGCGATGGCCCCTGCTACATGAGGAGATGCCATACTTGAGCCAGACTTAAAGCAGTAGGATGTGTCATCCGTCCAACAAGATGACAAGATCAACGCCCCTGGAGCAGTGATATCAGGTTTTCGGAGCCCACGTACTGATGGTCCTTTACTGCTAAAGGAAGCGAGAGCATCGTTGATATCAGTTGCGCCAACTGTAATGACACTAGCCGAGTCTCCAGGTGACGCAATACTACCGCAGTTTGGTCCCGTGTTTCCAGCCGCCACGACTGGAATGATTCCAGCAGCTCGCCAAGCGTTAATAACTCCATCAAACATCTTTAAGCCTTGACCACCACCCCAACTGTTGTTAACGATATGCGGAGCTTTCGAACAGTCCTTGGAAGCACCAGAAGGTGTCGTCGGACACAACATAAACTGAAAACATGCTAGTAAATCGGATCCGTAGCAGCCCTGCACACGGCAACCTTTGCATGCAATCCACGAAGCTCCTGGTGCAACACCAAAGCCGAATTGCCCCGTCATAACACCCATAACGTGAGTACCATGACCTGTAGAGTCGTATGGCTCAGTAGATTTGGTCTCTGGATCATACCAACCGTAACTCTGACGGTAACTTCCTGCTAATGCTTCGTGGGTTCCACGTACTCCGGTATCAATCGATCCGATCACGACCCCCTGTCCTGTGTTACCCGTAGCCCACACATCCGGTGCGTTAATTTTGTTAACACCCCATTGAGCTGCTGCTGTTGAGCTTGATATGGACTGCGTTGACAAAATAGGTGTCGATGATGGGAAAATCATCTCGTACTCGACCGAGAGAACACCCGACACCTTCTCAAGTTGCTTGATAAGATCGGGTGTCGCTTGTTGGACGTAGACTTGGTTAGTGATCCAGAAACTCTCGGAACTGGCAAATGCGTCACCTAAATTTCCCAGTAGGTCATGTACACCGCGCTGTGATTCCTTAGCTAGAGCTTCAAGTCCGTCTCTTAAAGCTGACACACGAAGGCCACGAGAACTAAACTTTTGTTCTTTGACTTTGGTCAGGACGTCATTGCCTCCCGATTGCATGGTGACAAGCACGTTGACTCGTTTGTGTTGGCGTTGCTGCGTTCGAGACTTGGTAGATTGGCCAGGATTTACACCGGGTCTACCTGCTGTAGTAGTCACTCCTGACGTTATTTCTGTCAATAAACCCACAGACACTAACACCACTACTGCAAGCCATCGCGTCATGGACTTCATTGGAACTTCTGCCCACTGAAAATTCCTCACTTGCAATGCTCACGGAGTGGCCAAAGATGTTATCTTTCTCTGCTAAACATGTTGACATCGTGCTGGCCGATGCCTCTGATCTAATAGTCTGTCCTATCGAGGACGTTGCACTATTCTTGGAGCTTTTGCGTGAGAATTTTCAACATCATAATCATAAACCTCCCACCAAATCGCCTAACGTAATATCCGGTGACCTATTCGTATGAACAAAACAGCAACTCGAAATCCTAATTGAGAGCTCGTTGCTCTGACTTAATTAAGCTTTGGTGAAGACAGTCACATTCCAATGAAGTTTGCAGTTACCAGTATGTCAGAAGATGCGCCGCTCGGATGAAGATATTGTATTCTACTTGAAGTAAAAGATAAAGCATAGGTCGTTAGTAACAATAAATTGTTTGTGCAATTCACAATTTAATCTTAAAAGCCTGGACTTAATTGAAGATATTCGTGCTACATTCGCATCTTCATCGCAGTCAACAAAAACTCGCGTACTCACATCTGCTAAAACTCATAAAAAGACTGTGCGTCATCAATTGCAGCTTCCATCGCTGCTTGGTCGATCCGGTCCCTGATTGTTCGGTATCTGTCGCTTCTCACTGTTGCTTTCGTCTGTCGTAACTTTGACCGTTTCGACTGGCTATCTCTTTCCGTTGGATGAGTTCTACCCTTGGTATTTGCGAACGTCTTCACTGCTGCACGCGTTTCCTCTTCCAGATCGTTATGGTAAATTTCCGAGTCAAAAAAATCGCGCCAGCCTCGTTCATCTGCAAAACAAGGCAACATACAGTTAGAATTATACTAACAAAGGAGTTCTATACGGCTCGCTTCCGTACCGTTAAAGTCCGGCAATTTAGCGAGCAACAGTTCCGACCCAAACTCTGACACCCAGCTTCCATTGACTTCCGGTTGTCGACCTTTTCTCTCTCTGAGACTGTCTCGATACGCTCTAGCTGGTTCAATCCCATCGTCTTCAAGACTTCCCCACGTTCTTCGACTCGCTCCGTTCGGAGTCGTGGGAGTTCTAGGAAAATCTAGCTGCTCACTGGCTGATCTCCCTCTGTATTTCTTCGCTGGTGAGTGTGTCCGTGAACGACTACATCGTCTTTTATGGGTCCTCGCTCTCATGTAAGGAAGCAACGAATACACCAACAAAGCTGCTGCCAGAGTCCCACCCAACATGGCTACAGCTTCAGACGCATTTAAGTCTGCAACGTGTTGTTTTGGTGCTTTGCATTGCAATTGCTCAGTCATTTGAACAACAGCAAATGTGCCAATTTGTGGTGGACACATTTCGACATCACTGGAGCTGTAGGTAAGTGCAGGGACTGTAAAATAGACTGGAAAAGTTACTGCGTGTGCTGAATCTGAAGACGTTGGTCTTAGTGATACTCGATACGCTGCAATATAATTAATTTAAAATAAAGATACAATATTAGTGTCTGCGGTGGATCAGCTCAACGTGACGGAAAATGGTACCAAATTGCGCTCGGTTAAGCTGATTAATGACATGGACGTCTTTCAGTGGCACAAATGCTTCGCTCACACGTTCCCAATCACTGTTTGAAGTGTCTAAATTCCATATATAAATAGAATGAGATAAAAATCAGCGTCAACTAGCTGAAGCTTCTAGGTGGCGCATAACGTCAGCATTTTTACCTGTTGCACGCTTGCTCTCTAGTACGAGGTTTAGCTCAATCGGTAGAGCGTCTTGAGGCGTGGTAGCGTGTTCCACGGAAAAGGCCACGCTCGCCATGGCTGTGGATGGCGGTGAGTAGCAAAAATGCCAAGCGCGATGTAACGGCGACCGTTCCGGCTCGAGGCGTGTCACTAAAGTGTAAAGGTCATAGTGACCACGTCATACATGCATAGTGCTGGTGTTGCTCTTTGCATCCACGCATATGTACACCATTTGTATCGGTATACAATGTACTCTTGTACTGATCAAATCTACAACAGATGCGCGTAACGCGCCATGTTATTAATAACTTGGTTGCACGTTGTACGTTAACAATCCACAGAAACGAGGCGAGTAGAGATGTTCCGACGTTGTATGGCGCGATGTGAAGCCGCAAATGCCGGTCACTTTTCAAGCTGCGAAATTGGGGGAAGTTGTCCGTGCACCTCTGCCCACGAGTGTTGGCGTTTTAGGCGTAGCCCACACAAGAGCCAGGAATTTATGAATTCCTGGCTGGCACTACCCACATGTCCAGCTGTCCAGAAAGTAAAATGCTGAGTGGCCACTTGTCGCTTCATTTCAATTAACTTTGTCAAGAAGTTTAATTTTCACAGTTCTAAACCTCTTTGCTTACCCTTCTAATTCCACTTTTTGTAGCAAGAAAATGTTATATAAGAGGTCTCCACTAAAAACTGTGGCAATCCATGGCGTGCGAATGGCTTCCTGGCTATCCACGAACGGTCTCGACGCCCGATTATCTTATCATTCCTTAAAAGCAGCAGCGCAAAGCGCAAGTCAATACGAAAATGCACCACTCCCGTCAGTCCGCCCGTGCCGTCTCCAGCAGTGTTCGCACCCACCGCGCCCGCAACTCCAACACCATCAGTAGTAACAGCTACTCGAGTATTCGGGTGGATGAGACCACCATCAGAAGCAATAGCAAAGACGGTAAGGACGACGTCTCCCTCATGCCATCACTAGCGTACGAGCCATCGTGGCACCTGACAGGACGCAGCTCCATGGCCGCCAACGTTCGCATTCCGAGCTTTCTGATTCCCTGCTCGGCCAGCCAGCTGATGGATGCCCGCTACAAGTCCCGCACGTTCTCGCTTTCAGCTTCGGATGCCTCGGCAATTAGTCCGGCGGCCTAAATGTTCAAGTAAAAAAAATTTCGTTGTCGATCTCACTGTGTACGTTGATGATTTACTGATTGCTGGCACGAAAGAAAACGTTGAGAATGTGATCAGTGAGCTTAGCAAGAAGTTTGCGTTGAAGAACCTCGGTCGAGTTAAACATTTGCTGGCTATGGAGGTGAACTATATTCCTGGCGAGTTGCTCACCATCTCGCAATCGGCTTACATTGATCGAGTGCTTGAACGCTTTGGTATGAGGGATGCACGTCCGGCCGGCTCACCGTTAATGCAAAATGAGAGGATGTTCTCAATAAATACATGTAAAATTCTTAGAGGTGTATCCATGGATAGTTCATCGCGGTGTTTTATTGGTCGAATCTGTTTTTTCGCCAGTCACTTGAAGGGCGAGTGATTAAACATCACAGAAATGTGCTGACCAGGGAAGCAGCAAAGGAGTTCTCATCTATCTCCGACTTAAGCTCGTCCTCATCTTCACCGCTATTTCCAGACACCCCTCCCCTTTGTATTCGCTCCACCCCCTTCGAAAAAAAAACAAATATAAAAGCTCAAGAAGTGACTAGCAACATCTATTTTTGGTGACGCCCAGACGCAGCTCAGTGTCAATCACCCCAGTGGATAGTTCTTCGTCCCCAGGACAGACTTGCCACTATGGACGAGCTGCACGATGCCATCCAGGACGCGCAGTACATCGGGGCCGTGACCAACCCACAGCGTGGACCCACTGCTGCCTTTTATAACCCGTCGACCAATGAGATCTCGCAGTTCGTAGATCGCCAGGAGCGCGCTCTCGGCAGTGACTGGCTTGGACTCGAGAATTTGCTGGACTTGCCGCTGGGCTTTTACTTTTTCAGGCGATTCTGTGAGGCCGAACAGCACGGCAATCGGAAACTCGACTTTCTGGTTGAAGTGACCAAGTTCCGGACGTTGCAGACTTCAGAGCAACGAGCGGGTAAAGCGCGAGAGATCTGGGACTTGTTCTTTGGCAATGCTAATCCAGGAACTACCAATACAACTACAAGAGAGAGCGGAGTAGCAGTCTGGTCTCCTGTGAGAGGTGACGCGAGACTTCATCAGACGTCGCCCATCTCGCCCACCTCAGCAACGACGACATCACAAGGAACGGAGATTTCAACGAAGCTTACAATTACAATGCCAGCAGGGACTGCGATAGGTCCGAGTTTACACAGTCCGACACGAATGTCGCTGGGCTGCCTTGACGATCTGAATGTGGCGTCCATGACCACGAACGGCATCGTATTTTGGCGCAAGAATGAGTCCACCGTGTCCAAGGCAGATGTACGCAGCATTTACAACAGCTCGTCGACAGAGACCAATCCGATGGGTGTCGGTGGTGAAGTGGTGCAGCGGTTGAGTGCAAATTTCAAGCGCAAACAAGCTTTAGGAGGACCAGAACCTGACCGTACCGAATCGATGCACTGCGTCAGAGATAGCAGCCCTACAGCAAGTAGCATCTCTGTCAGTGAACTGACTGATTTGGGAATGGAAAATCGACCAGAGAGTGCGTTGTTTAAAGCGATCAACCAACGCAGCGACAAGAAACTGAGTGTGGACGCTAAGATTTCTGCCCCGACATTTTTTGACGAATTAGAGGCTTGTGTACTGTGCAGTTTGGAGCAGTTCCACCTCAAAGATTTCCGTTCATCCGCGTTTCACAAGCGATTGGTTGCCTTTCTCTTCTTACAGAAACGACGTGTGAGTGAAGAAGACTTTACGGTACTCCGTGTACTCGGTCGTGGGGGGTTCGGTATGGTAAATGGATGCATCAAACGTACCTCCGCGTCGTTATACGCAATGAAAGTCATGAACAAGAAGATGATCAAGAAGAAACATGCTGAAAAATTGTGCTTAGCGGAACGCAAAATCCTGGCAGTGATCTCGTCTCCTTTCGTTGTCTGCTTGAAATATTCTTTTCAGACACCTGAAGAGCTCTTTTTGGTACTAGATCTACGTACTGGCGGAGACTTATCATTCCACCTTAACCGCGCAAGGTTTTCGGAGACTCAAGTACGTTTCTGGGCTGCGCAAATTCTACTGGGGATTCACCACTTGCACGATAAAAATATTGTGTATCGAGATTTGAAGCCGGAGAATATTTTGCTGGACGAGAAGGGCAACTGTAGTATTTCAGATCTTGGCTTGGCCGTGGAAGTGACACCGACATTGACTGGTAGATGCGGTACACGAGGCTATTGGGCCCCGGAAATGCTTTTGCGAGATGAAAACGGAAACCGACTGGTGTACAACCAAGCAGTGGATTGGTGGAGCTATGGCTGCTTGGTATACGAGCTTCTGTACGGGAAATGCCCGTTTCGGACGTCCAAAGCAAAAGCTCTTCATGAAGACAAGCAGCAAGCATACGACAAAGCCACGCTGGAACTTACACCAGCGTACGACACTAAATACTTTTCCCCTGATGCAGCAGAACTCATTCAACGTAAGTTTTACTCGGTATTTCTATTGGAATTAAACTACATGGACTCATATCCCCCTCTCTGCTTACAGAACTCCTGATTCGAGATCCAACAAAACGACTAGGAGCAAAAGGTGCAGAGGAAGTCAAGCGTATGCGCTTTTTCACATCCATCGATTGGGCGGCGATGGAGCAGATGCGGGTTCGTCCGCCCTTCGTGCCTGATAACGAGATTAATGCGGCGTCTCAAGCGGACATTGGCTCGTTCGACATTTCGATTGTCAAAGGCATCAAACTCTCGGAGCAGGAACAGGCAGCGTACAGTGGATGGGACTACGTTTGCCCCGAGACCTTCCAGCGAGAGGCGGTGGAGTATCTTGAGTGGGAAGTCAAGCATGGGCCATGTACCATCGGGGCCAACAACAACTCGTGCTGCTCAATCTTATAAGCTTTCGCGTAGGCTCTACGCGCAGGTATTTGTACAACTAGAAAAAAAGAAAACTTCAACTCTTCAACGTCACCACGGTACCACTAAAATGGTACATATGCACGTAGGGTTCTTGTAGTCAAATTAACGTGATGTCCTTGATTCCTGATCTCCTCTATATCCTTGTATTCTGCTTCTAGCAAAGCCATCTATGTCAACAAATGGAGCCTAAATATATTCGTACATCCTCATATAGCAATACCTTGCGTCAAACCATTAGATCGCTGAACTTCATAATTAAATCCTAGCGTGACGTTTCCAACAGCAGCTCATTCAGCTTACAGTCGCCTTCCCCACACTCTGCCCCGGATCATGTTCTCCAAGCCTCTCCAGCGCGCCGCCGTGGCTTCTACCTCCGTGATCAAGCATGCGTACGGGTCGCCTATGTTTACTTCTATTTTATCGTCTTTTATACGCAGATTGGAGCGTTCTGATGCATTTTTGGGGTATTTTCCACTGCAGACGCATGCAAACGCGCTCAATCGGCTTCTTGTCGTCGCTGCCGGAGGAGCACTCTATGTTGCGCGACATGTGCGTGCAATACGCGACCAAGAACCTCAAGCCGATCGCCGGAGCGATAGACAAGGAGCATAAGTTCCCGGCCGAGCAGGTGAAGGAGATCGGAGAGATGGGTCTTATGGGCGTCGCTATCAGTGAGGAGTACGGAGGTGCTGGTCTGGACTATTTGGCTTACGCTATCGCTATGGAAGAGATCAGTCGCGGCTGCGCGTCCACGGGTGTCGTTATGTCCGTGAACAACGTGAGTATTTCACTTTTGTTCCTGGTTGATCTCCTAAAACTGATTGTGGTTGTTATGTTTAATGTGTTGCAGTCGCTGTACTGCGCACCACTGGAGAAATTTGGCACATCAGAGCAGAAGGAGAAGCACCTGATTCCATTTGCCAGTGGAGAGAAACTGGGCTGTTTCGGACTGAGTGAGCCGGGCAATGGTAGTGACGCCGGTGCCGCTTCGACGACGGCACGCTCTACTGATAAGGGATATGTGCTGAACGGTACAAAGGCATGGATCACCAATGCTCATGACGCCGATCAGGCGATTGTGTTTGCAACGACAGATAAGTCACTTAAGAACAAGGGGATTAGTGCTTTCATCGTACCGACAAATGCTCCGGGCTTTTCGCTGGGCAAGAAGGAGGACAAGTTGGGTATCTGCGGATCTAGCACTGGCAATCTGATCTTAGAGGACGTTGAGATCCCCAAGGAGAACTTGCTTGGCAAGGAAGGAGACGGTTTTAAGATCGCTATGATCACGCTGGACTCGGGTCGTATCGGTATTGCTTCTCAAGCGCTGGGTATCGCTCAGGCTTCGTACGACTGCGCTATCGCGTACGCCCAGACTCGTAAGGCTTTTGGCGTGCCTCTAGCTAAGAACCCCATTATCCAGACAAAGTTATCGACTATGGCCACGGACATCGAAGCTGCTCGTCTATTGACGTGGAAGGCGGCGGTCGAGAAGGACGCTGGACGACCTTTTACTAAGTTGGCGGCTATGGCGAAGCTTAAAGCTTCAGAGGCTGCCACCATGTGCTCCCACCAGGCGATCCAGGTTCTCGGCGGTATGGGATACGTGACGGAGATGCCAGCTGAACGCCATTACCGTGACGCTCGCATCACTGAGATTTATGAAGGAACATCCGAGATTATGCATTTGGTGATTGGTGGTGCGCTTAACAAAGAGTTCGCAGAGACCAACTAAGTTGAGGGTAAAATCAGCTTTAGCTAAAGCACAAATTCATCCGTATTTCAATGCAAATGATGTCAATTGTTGGTACCGAAGCAGGTTTTCTACTCGGTCTCTTTATTCGACGTAAACAAGGATCAGCACTTCACATTGAAGTTGTCGACAGTTTACGCAACACCTCTTAAACACAATACCTCTAATATTGATTATCCACGCTGACAATAATTTTCAGATCTAACTGGTACAATACACTGTATATTCAACAACTTCCTTTCGTTTCTCCCTGCTATATTTTATATACTAGCATATACAAATATAGTCATTCCTACGGTCATATCTTCTCTAGCTTTACCAACATCACTTCCCAATTGTCCCGGTGTTGCTCAAGTGTCTTCCTCTCTTCATGACAGTACAAGACGTTCGTCAGGCGCTGGACGCGCCGGCCCTCACGGCCTACATCCATTCACGTCTGGGTGCATCCCATGGCGCCATCGAGTCCATCCGCCAGTTCCAGCACGGTCAATCCAACCCCACGTATCTCGTGGCCATGAAGGGCTCAGGTACCAAGTGGGTGCTGCGCAAGAAGCCGCACGGCAAGATCCTCCCATCTGCTCATGCTGTGGATCGCGAGTATCGAGTTCTGGAGGCATTGGAGCACTCGGGGGTTCCCGTGCCGCGTGCTGTGCTGCTGTGTGAAGACCCCAAAGTTATCGGAACAGCTTTCTACCTCATGGAGTACGTGCATGGCCGCATTTTCCAAGACCCGACTCTACCCGGTGTCAAGCCCATGTACCGCTACGCTATGTACAGCTCAGCTGTGGACGCTTTGGTTAAATTGCACGAAGTGGACTACAAGAAGATCGGATTGGTGGACTTTGGACGACCGGAGAAATACTGCCAACGTGTAGTGACTCGCTGGAGTCGACAAGTAGAAGGAGGCCAGAAAGTCTTTGCTGATGCTGGTGTGAAGGAAAACACGAAGATGACTCAGTTACAGCACTGGCTGGAGCAGAACGCTGACGATGCAGAGAGGGCGACGGTGAATGAAACTGGAAGAGCGAGTATTGTCCACGGAGACTTCCGCATTGACAATATGATTTTCCACCCGACGGAGCCCCGTGTACTGGCAATTCTAGACTGGGAATTGTGTACCATTGGCAACCCATTCGCTGACGTGGCGACGCTAGCCTCGGCGTACAGACTACCAACTGACAACGCGAACACCATCATGACCCCGGGACTGGCGGACGCTCCGTTGAAGAAACTCGGTATTCCGACGGAAAGTGAGCTGTTGCTTGGGTACTGCAGTCGTGCGAAGAGTTTCCCATTGAACACACAGACGTGGAACTTTTTCATGGGGATGGTGGTGTACCGTTTCGCTGCTATTTGCCACGGGGTTTACGCCCGAGCATTGTTGGGCAACGCGTCCTCAGCCAACGCTGCGTGTGCTAAGACGACGATGGATCGTCTATTGGCGATGAGTGATGATATCATGGACGCGTCAGCGGATATTTATCCGGAGCCAGAGCTTGAACACATTCTGCCGTTCCCCATCCGTCCTCACGCACTGCAGATTTACAAGAAGTTGCTCAAGTTCTGCCAATCGCGCGTGTACCCAGCAGAGCACGTGCATCTGGAGCAGATTGCTAAGGCACGTGAGGAGGGTCGAGTGTGGGAGTTTGTGCCACCAATCATCGAGCAACTCAAGAAGGAAGCGAAAGCTCTGGGACTCTGGAATTTGTTCTTGCCGGAGTGTGTGGTGCCGTCACTTGACGGTAAGGGAGCTGATGTTAATTATGGTGGAGATCTAACCAATCTCGAGTACGGACTCATGTGTGAGGTGATGGGTCGCTCAATTGTGTTGGCGCCTGAGGTTTTCAACTGCTCGGCTCCGGATACAGGCAATATGGAGATCCTTACGCGCTTTTGCACTGTGGAGCAGAAACACCAGTGGCTCGTTCCTTTGCTTAAGGGCGAGATCCGCTCATGCTTCGCTATGACTGAGAAGCGTGTTGCCTCTTCCGATGCCACTAACATTGAAACGAATATTGTTCGTGATGAAGCACGTCAAGAGTACGTGATTAACGGCCACAAGTTCTACATCTCTGGAGCTGGCGACCCGCGCTGTAAAGTCATTGTACTGATGGGTAAACACGCAGAGCGAGCTAAGGAGAGCAATTTCAAGCAGCAGTCGATGATTCTGGTACCGATGGATGCGCCGGGAGTGCAGATCGTCAAGCCTATGCAGGTATTTGGCTACGACGACGCCCCACACGGCCACATGGAGATGTTGTTCAAGGACGTTCGTGTTCCGTTCAGCAATGTCTTGTTGGGAGAAGGCCGCGGCTTTGAGATCGCACAGGCGCGTCTTGGACCCGGTCGTATCCATCATTGCATGCGTTCGATTGGAGCGGCTGAGCGCTGTCTTGAGCTGATGGTGCAGCGAGCCAAGACGCGTACGGCGTTCAAACAACTTCTGGCTGAAAACGCGCTCGTGTGTTCGGAGATTGCCAAGTCACGGTGTGAGATCGACAGCGCGCGGCTGCTCACACTGCAAGCTGCGCATCAGATGGACAAGCAGGGCAACAAGGTCGCACAACAGGCTATTGCGATGATCAAGATTGTGGCTCCTAATATGGCGTTGGACGTCATCGATCGAGCCATTCAGATCCACGGAGCTGCTGGTGTTGGGCAAGATTTCATTCTGTCCTACATGTATGCAGCGATGAGAACGCTTCGCATCGCCGATGGACCGGACGAGGTTCACATGCGCACTATTGCTAAACTTGAGTTGAGTCACTCCAAGTTGTAAGCAACAAGATGAACGTCCGCTAAATAATGAATGTGATTTGTGAATTTTGAGTAAAAGTTGGTACTGTATTGTGCGTTCTACTCAAAATTTCCGTTCGCGGTTCTTCGAATCAATCGCCCCGCAATCGCGCAAGTGTATACAATGTGTATAGCTCACTGTTAAGTACGACAGAGAACAGCTGTTTGTCCACTTGGGCGATTCCACTAAAAACTTGAATTTGTATCGGTGAACCGCCCAAAATGTGCAAATTTGGACGGAATTCACAATATTAAATGGGTACTAAAAAATGCAATTTTGCCTGAGAGTAAAAGGGAAGCAGGAAGTTTTACATATTAAATGGGTACTAAAAAATGCAATTTTGCCTGAGAGTAAAAGGGAAGCAGGAAGTTTTACTTCTGCACAATGTAGTGCGTCCCCACAGAAATGGGACTATTGAGAGCTGCCAGCGCGATTTCCTTTGCGGTACGCACAGCATTGCGAAGCCCAGCAGTCTCTCGAGTCACACGGCATTCCAAGTGCAACTTGTTCGCCTTGACTTCAAGAAGTGCGAGTTTGTCCACTGCGCTGTCCATACCTGCAGTCGTGCGGATCGGACCGACAGACTCCCACATGATACGCTGCGTTGCCAGCATCACTTCCTCAATTTCACTTGGATATGGGTCACGGAAGCCGTTGAGGTTGGCAAATGGATCGACCTCTTTCGTAGAGCTGTCCGAGTTGAATCCCTTGCCGTGTTTAAGAAAGTCGTCCGCAGAGCTGCAGCCCCACACAAGTCCCTCTAAGAGAGAAGTGGAGGCGAGACGGTTAGCTCCATGAAGACCCGTGCAGCTCACCTCACCGGCAGCATAAAGACCAGGCACCGACGTACGTCCCTGAAGATCCACCTCAACGCCACCACAGTGATAGTGAGCTGCTGGGACGACTGGCATTGGCTGCTTGGTCATATCAATACCTCGGTCAAGGCAATGCTGGTAGATGGTAGGGAAGCGGGTCTTGATCCAGTCTGCATTTTCGTGCGAGATATCCAGATACATACAGGACTCGTCCTGCTTCTCCATCTCTGCAAGAATGAGACGAGCCACCACATCACGAGGAGCAAGTTCACCGTCCGGGTGGTAGTCTTTGGCAAATGCACGGCCACTTTTGTTACGGAGAATGGCACCTTCACCACGAAGCGCCTCTGTCAACAAAAAGCGACGCTCGTCCGGAATAAACAGAGTGGTGGGGTGGAACTGCACGTATTGCATGTTCTTGAGCTTGGCACCGGCACGTGCAGCGAGGGCGATGCCTTCACCTCGTGCTCCTTCCGGGTTCGATGTGTTCTTGTACACATCACCAACTCCTCCTGTAGCCAGGAGAGTGAAAGGTGCGCGGTAGTGCTCTACCTTTCCTTTAGTAGAGACTGTGAGAACACCGACACATTCTCCATCACTGTTGGTCACCAGCTCAAAAGCACTGCGACCCGTGAGTAGGGCGATGTTCGGGTGATCGCGCACAGCCTGCACCATACTGGTGGAGATAGCACGGCCAGTGTGATCAGCTTTGTAGAGGATACGTGCGCGGTTGTGCGATGCTTCCAGCGTAAGAGCGAGTTCACCGTCGTCTTTACGGGTGAACGGCACCTTGGCGACTTCCAGAAGCATTTCCTCAACGCGTCCAGGGCCTTCGGCTGCCAACTTCTGAACAGCGACATGAACGGCACCTTGGCGACTTCCAGAAGCATTTCCTCAACGCGTCCAGGGCCTTCGGCTGCCAATTTCTGAACGGCAACGTCGTCACAGACGCCGGCACCGGCACGGTGGACGTCCGAGGACAGCAGCGCTGGCGTGTCATCCTCGCTCTTGTAAATGATTCCACCTTGGGCGTAATAAGTGGCGCAATTGTTGGGGTCTTCTGCGGCAGCCAGCATGGTCACCTTGATACCTTTGTTGGCTAGTCTCAGGGCGGCGGCATTTCCAGCAACGCCGCAGCCGACGATCAGCGCCTTACACTCGATTGTGTCGTAGGTTGCAGTGAAGGACGACGCGCGACGTAGCAACGTGCTGCCATTGTGTTGGCGACGGGGAACTGAAGTATTGGCATAAGCACAGGACTCCGGTCCACTGAAGGGACCTGAAGCGCGCGCAAGAAGCTCCATCTGAGTCATCGAGACTGAAGTTTCTGTTCGTCAGAAGTCTTGGTTTCTTTGGTTTGGGGTCGGAGTAATTAAAATCTAGTGAGTGGCGAAGTACACGGGGTACTTTTTATTGTATGTCCACGAGCTCTTCACGGACATCCAAGGCGAACGTTGAATGGAGGGAGATCAGAAGGACACTTGGCGAGAAGGAAACTCGGTGTTGGAAGAGGTGTCGACGGGGCTGACGAACTTTTCGGTGCTTGACAGTGGGCTGTGCGCTTGACGGCAAATTGCGTAATGAACTGATCGCGTTACCGGACGAATGGCTCGTTCGTCCCATAACGCGTCAGGGTAGCACAGTTGTCCTACATATGCCCTGTGATATCGAATCGAATTTTGGAAAACTAAACAGCCATTTATCAATTCGGTTGTACATACCTGTCAAATACGATTTTGATGACCTCAACGCGTAATAGGGGTATGACTGTACTATACTGTGATGGGTCAGAGACCATGCACTACCTCCGAATATCTTGATTTTAGTATGAAAGCCAGTGTAGGGAGAGAGTTGGCAAATTTCCGTGGACGACAGAATTCCTGAACAAACTCGAAGACGGGGGCCAAAGTTCAGGAGTTCATGCAGCGATATATCGGTAAGTCTGACAAGGCTGAGAAATGAACAAACGCCTGACAAGTACTCCAGCATTCCGAGTACGTCATGCGAAGGAAATTCCATTGGAATGGGGTGTATAAACGAACTCCGGCGTGTTTCTGCGGAAGAAGCTGATTACGCACGGACTCTTTTTTTATGAAATCCAGCACACCCAATTTCCAAGTTGGAATGCAAGTAATTCTCTGTGTTATTTCTGCTAATAATCCAAAATCCTGCAGCTCAAGTGTGTAATTCTGGCGCCAGGACAGGCTTCATTCTTTGCTGGCAGTCTGACTGCAGCAGTGCAGCAGCAGCACGCACGTGTGCAAAGCATACTGTACTTGCAAGTATCTGCCATGTGGTGGACATGAATCAGGTGACTTTCGAACTCTGATTATTGTCCAATCCGAACCGTTGCCGCGAAAAGGCGCGATCCAATTATGGATACCGGTACGTACATGTACCATTAAGAAGGGGTCACTTTATTGCCACCCAAGAATGCGCTGGCTACTGCATCTCGCGTTCGTATGGTTCTCGACATCGGCTGCAACCACCGACAACATCGTTCCGGAAGTTATTGTACCACTAGACACGGACGAGACGAGTATCGCTGCGGGCATTGAGCACTCGTGCGCCATCGAGACGCAGTCGTACGAGGACGTGGGCGGCCGCGTGCTTTGCTGGGGCATCAACAGCAGTGGTCAGAGTTCACCACCACCCGGAGATTTCATCCAAGTGAGCACTGGTCGTCTGCACTCCTGTGGCATTCGCATTGATGAGACTATTGAGTGTTGGGGCATCGGAGCGCCCGTAACTAAGCCAGAGGGACTTTTCGAACAGGTCAGCAGTGGTGATTTCCACTCTTGCGGCATCATGAAGGACCAAACAATTCAATGCTGGGGTGCGTCTACTAGAAGATCAACTATAGGCGGTTCTTGTGTTGACGGAGTGGGTTGTTTGTGGGCTAAAGGGACAGCAGCGGGTGGCGTCAACGATGCCCCAGGTGGTAAGTTTGTTCAGGTCAGCTGTGGCAAAGACTTCTCCTGCGCTATTATGACGGACGGAACTGTTAAATGCTGGGGCGAGAACGTACATGTACGAGGAGCTAGTTTATGATGCTCTGGGTTGTCAAGTGACATCTTTTCTACGTATGTTCTGGTGGTTGCAGGGCAAGTTGAATGTAGACCCGACCACCCGCTTTCAACAAATTTCGTTAGCCCCGGGAGATTTTGGTTGTGGGGTGACAGAAGACAACACGCTCTCGTGTTGGGGTGACAATCACCGTGGCCAAGCGAGTCCACCGACTGATGAAAAGTTTATTCTAGTGAGCACGAGTCGACTGGCTGCGTGTGGAGTCAAAGTATGTGCGTTTTAAAGCTGTACACGTTGAAGGCCACTAACTGCAAGTGTTTGTGCTGGTCTGCAGATTGACAAAACGGTGGTTTGTTGGGGAATGCGCTCTGGCGTGACATCGGCCCCGACAGATGTGCAGTTTGACGAACTGACATTAGGCTGGAACCACGGCTGTGGTATTCGTGTCGAAGATGGTGGCGTGCAATGCTGGGGTGACCGCGCTAGCAATCGGCTGGAAATCCCAGAGTCATTGCGCTAATAGATTCAATCTAGCACTTTCATTAGGTGGCATCTCGAAAGTGTTCATTGCGGTTTGCGACTAGCACTCTACGGCCACGTCTGGGTCCTGTGGCAACACCTCGTTCCTCTCCACTGTTCACGAAAGTGTTCATTGCGGTTTGCGACTAGCACTCTACGGCCACGTCTGGGTCCTGTGGCAACACAGCGTTCCTCTCCACTGTTCCCATTGTTGGCAAAGCTGTTCAGTATCATTACGGGCTTCTTCAAAGGTGTTAACAGGCGACCAACTCGTTCTTTAGACATCACATCTGGGATCACGCGCTTGGTTAGTTGTTTCCCCAAAAGGTGCTCAACAGCTTCAAAACTCCCGCTCTCTAGCAACTTTTGCTGGTCAGTTAAGTGTCGAGGTGGAAATGCGTCACTTTGAGTAGGCAGCTTAATAGTGTTCAAGCGTCTCTGAGTGTGTTTCATAGCGATCCGACTAGCGACGATGCTGAGGTTTGACGATCGCAATAATCCGTTCTTTGAGGTTGTAGAAGACGGTAAGTGAAGTTTCCCAGTTGAACTAGACTGGTGTAAAATAAGCAGCGAAGAGTTCACTTCATCAACGAGGCCCACGAAGGTGTTCCATCCGTTACAGCTGATGACGATGCACTCCGCTTCATTACTCCAGAGGTTTTGCAACCTGCAACGAGGCCCACGAAGGTGTTCCATCCGTTACAGCTGATGACGATGCACTCCACTCCAGAGGTTTTGCAACCTGCAACGAGGCCCACGAAGGTGTTCCATCCGTTACAGCTGATGTCGATGCATTGCGCTTCATTGCTCCTTTGTCGCGCTTTTCCAAAGAGCCTCTGATGCAATTAACCAATGACGTAGGAATGCGCTTCTTACGACCACCAGTGTACTGTTTGGTAGACGCTGGTGCTGGTGCGGTACTGACACGACGATCCCGGCAAACCCGAAATGGCAGCGCTAAAGACTCCATTAGTTTCTGCTCGTTTGCGTAAATTAACTGCTCTACAAGCTCTCGTGTGGCCGGTTTAAGCTGCCGCATCACAGACTTAAGTCGCTGACTGGGTAAAGAGAGCAAAATGGACTTAAATCGCGCTGTTACCACCGCATAGGGCAACGGTTTTCCTTTTAAAACCGAGTAAGCTGCAAGACTCCCACCAGGTTTAATCATTTTCTCTGCTAGAATTCGCGTCTTTGGCTTCTTCGTTTCGAAAATGTCCGGAGTTGTAGGAACTATTTCCTCTAAAGTGTGAGCGATGAAGCCACCACATAAAACAAACGCGAGTTCATGCGGTTGCTCCCCTTCAGCCCACAACTCATCTCCGACAGCAAAAAACTTGAGCAGAAACAAATCAAAGAGGTTCTTCCATGGGATTTCCTGTGCGATGGCTGCAAGAATGGAATTGCGGCACAAAACGTCGTACTGCACCTGAAAGCTCTTGAACCGCGCGTTCGCGACGGAGGTCGGCAAGTTTAAAGCTGAATAAGGGCGACCCGAGCTACGCGAGGTTGAAGTTGCCGTCGTTGGCCGCGCATTCGGTGGCTGAATTCGGGGTACCGCTGCAGAACCTCTTCCGGGTGTCGTCACCGGGCGTGTAGCCATCACTACATGTAGTGGAAAATGGCAAAATGCCTGCTCTCACTCTCGAAACTATTTATGGCACAAGTGCTATTTATTTAACAGTCTTTCATTAGGTTCACCTTATCCTGCTGTTAAGACTTCATTTACGTGAAGTATCTGCTCCAAATCGATCTTCTGCACTGCTTCCAACCGTGCTAGAGCCACCACCAACTCCCCACGCGCACCTTTCACGGCTACTGAGTTGTCAATCCACAGGAATGTAGAGCTACTGAAGAGGTTGCTCTGCTGAGTCAATAAATCTTTGACCGGCTGTTGCGTCTGTTCAGCGAAGGTCTGTAGCGACCCCGCCACCCACGAGACTCTCTGAGCGCGATCTACGTCGGCTGCCTCTGCACGGTCACAGCTGTCCTGCAGCACCTGCGTCGGAGCCGCCAGCTGCACCACGATGTCCATGCGTGCGTCCGCGTCGCTGCGGATCGACCTGCGTCGGAGCCGCCAGCTGCACCACGATGTCCATGCGTGCGTCCGCGTCGCTGCGGATCGTACGCAGCAGCTCAGCTGAGAGTTTAACTTCTTCGGTGGCAGATAGCGTCGCCATGGCTGCAGTTAGAACAATCCAAGCGAAGAAAGTCAATGGTGACATAGTTGAGTGAGTCGGAATGTTTGTGCAACGGCAAGTTGGATATACCTCTGTCAGCGCATAACATAGTTGAGTGAGTCGGAATGTTTGTGCAACGGCAAGTTGGATATACCTCTGTCAGCGCATACGATCTATAAGATATGACAGTATTATCAGACGAATGACATTTGTGACAGACCAATAAAGTGCAACATGCGGTAATCATTCAGATTCCCTTCTTTGATAAATTACGCGTGGCTCTTCTTCCTAGTGACTGCGGCTGCTGTGGGCAAAGACGCTGTCCAGAAGCACTTGCGGTGCCTGCACCAGATCGCACAGATAGGCTTCTTCCCACTGTAGTGTGAGGCTTGGTAGGTCCTCGATCAGCTTTTGTTTCAGAGCGGGGGCTGAGCGTACGCCGCAGTCACGCGCATCCATTGCTCGGAGGCACTGCAGTGAGCAGCCTGCAACTCGCGAGTTAATAGCTTTTGTGAACACGGGCCGTACGAGAAATCCCTGGCACTCAGTGGCCGACGAATCCGGCGAGCGGTGGTCGTTGAACTGGCGCAGCTCCTTGCGTGCCACGCAGATCTGCAGTCCGTCGTCGAGGTAGCACTCCAGCCAGATTTGATCGCGTCGACAGCCAGCAACCTGCCGCTTGGTGGAGCGCACGATCCGAGCGATGCTGTTGACAGTGTACAGCACTTTTCCCGTCTCTCGTTCCGTGCTCGCCCGCCAGATCTGGCGAGCCAACGGCCGCATCCTCGTGGAGTCAAGAGCCTTTGCACTCTTCCAGACGACGCGACTGGATTCGTATTCGTCTTCCTCTTCGTGACAAAGCAGATGACGCCATCCAAAGACCTGTCGCACTTTACTGTGCTGTCGGAGGTGGCTGCGACTGGCGCTACCATTGAGGTGACGCAACTCACTCGGCATCGCGTGCATGGCGTGCAGCACGCGCATTGTATCGTAGCTTGACAAATCTGGTAGTGCGTACTGCAGCGACCTGGGAGAGCCTACCGAGCCACTGGCAGAGTAAGCGCTGTCCCAACAGGTGGATTGGTACTTGCACTTCACGGCAACTCGTTGGCGCTTGACACCTCTACACGGCGCGTTCCTCACACTCGCCCAGCGCTTGCGGGGGTTAGTGATCTGCAAGACAGAAGTTTGGCTGTTTCCTGGCTGCCCGAACATGCCTGAGTCGCTGTTGGCGAGAATATCCTGAAGTGACAGCAGAGGGCAAGGCGAAAGCGCGAGACTAAAAGCAAAAAAATACACAATTGCATATATGCGGACGAAGAGGGCAAGGCGAAAGCGCGAGACTAAAAGCAAAAAAATACACAATTGCATATATGCGGACGTGAGGATGCAAATTTTAAGGTCGGATGTGCTGTGTGCTGCTACGCACGTTGTGGTTGTAGCGGAGGGTTGCAGCTTGCAGCGCCAATCGAGCGGTGCCAGCTCCAACGAGGCCTCGTGGTGGTCAAGAGGGTTGCAGCTTGCAGCGCCAATCGAGCGGTGCCAGCTCCAACGAGGCCTCGTGGTGGTCAATGGGTTGGAACATGACGCCCATGGGGGTCGAGACTGAAAATGCTGATTTCCTGGAGATCGCTTCGAAGCAGGTGGCCTAACGTCGGCTCGGAGGCGATTTATGAAGTGGGTTGGTGGCAATGGAGCTTGATGAGGCGGGAAAGGACGTGGTTGGGCGGATGGCCCATCTCCGGAGTGCCACTCTTTCCATAGAAAGGATACGCTTTAATTCTAGCATACCCTCTGTAAGTTGATACAGTTGGATTAAGAGGAACTCCCCAATATGTAGGAGATGCGACCTCTTCAAGCATTAATTAGATTGTGCGCTGCACTGTGTGCGTGCACATTCCTTGCCATGCATCTGCAACTTTCTCCGCCTTTCACAACCAACCACTGTGGCCACGATGCAGCGCAAAGCGCTCTCAGCTGC
>JAIKVB010000593.1:0-22595 GCA_024679045.1 Phytophthora brassicae
TCGTTTGGGATCCACGTGAAACTAGGAGCTTCATTCTGTCTGCGGCCTGGGAAAACTCGCACTGTTTTATCCATACAAACCACCACAACGAGCTGCTGAATGGTACCAGAAATTGGTTCATTAGAGTCCTCAATATCGTCATCAGAATCCGAATTTTTTTCACTAAATTCGTCTTGAATTTGGTGGTTGAAACCCACATCTTTCACTTTCGCTTGAACGCTTTTAATGGGGAAAACAACACGCTGTAAGGTACTGATAGGAACGAGACACGGCTGATGTTCCTTCAAGATAGACTGGATGCTGTAAATCTTTATAGTGTTGCGTAGTTGACAGCAAAACCGCCCAGCCAGGTCCCTTTGTGATGGACGAGAGCCGAATCCTTGTGATACACTGGCTGGAGGTAGCAATTGCAACGCATGTACAGCCTGACCGACATTAAGACGGTGAGCTTGTTGACGAGTTTCTAAATCCCAGAGTCTTATAGATCCATCAAGTGAACTTGAGATCACAAGACGTGACGTTGTGTGTTCTGTTAGACTAGTGACGCTCTGTGTGTGGTCTTTAAAAACGTGGACAATCGAAATCGGACTATGTGAAAGCACGACGAGCACTCCACTACTGGTACCACACACCAAGTACTTGGCTCGCTCTTGAACGACGAAAGCAGTTAAAGTACCGTAATCTGCAGGAAACAACTCGTCCCAGCGGTCGAGATGAACTCCGTCCACTGTATGATACACATCGATCCAATGTCGTGTCTGGGCGTACAGTCGTCTACAGTCCGAATTAAGTTGTAAACTCTCGACCCAACCTATACGTTTTTCAAATGCTGATGATTTAGGTTGCTGATTTGTAGCTTTGTTTCGATTTAAGTTGTCATGGAAGAATTTCGGCAGTGAAGTGAACTCGTACTGAGCGTTTAAAGCTCCTTCTGGCATCCCTGATGGTCGTGGTTTGATTTGCCACGCTGAGCAGCCATCGACTCCTCCAGTTAACAGTCGACTATGAAGTGGATCGAAGACCATACTAAGTACTGTACTTCGACTAGTGAAAAGAGCTGCAAGTTCGTTCAGGTTGGGATCATATAACCGAAGAGTTCCGTCGAGTGCTGAAGCTACAAAAAGCTGACGAAGATCGATGTAAATGATGGTTTGAATGAAACGAGAGGTTCGAGATGGCAGATTCACGTGACGTAACTGGCCACCAGCGTGAGAGCGCCAGAGTTTTAAACAAGTTTCATCCACGGACACGAAAGTATCTTGGTGGCGATTGTAACTCACTGCGTTTAATGCCGAGTTGTGGTTAGTGAACTCGAACTCGTCTTGGATCACAGCGCTCTGGAACATAGTGAGCAATGGGCGATGAAGACGGAAGAGTTGGGTGTTGACAATAGTGATTGAAAACCGCCGTTTAAATTTAGGTCCTGAATAGTTATTTTGTACTTCGAAGTAGGTAAGAAACAGGAATGAAGCCCGGCTATTGATGTCCAGTACCGATGATGTCAGCCGCCAGTTGTCGTTGTGTATTGTAGTGCTGCCCCAATTGCAAGAAGAGTCTGAAGGACCCTGAAGGTCTATTTTTGGTGTAGGCGTCTGCTTAGCCAATAGGATGCCGTGTCGTTTCGTTTTTTGCCAAATGTTGATCAGTTACCAGCTGCTATTACTAGTAATAGATAGTAATCTGATGCTCGGATTTTTACGGGTTGTTGTAGTTGTACAGAGTAAATGTATAGAAATCCTTTGCCCAAATATCCCAAGAGCTTATCGACCTACACAATTTGATCATAACGCATAATAAACCCGAAAAGTCGAAAACTTCATATTGTTTTTGCCAAAAGTCGTGAAGTTTCACGAAAACCAGTTAGTTGTTGTACCCTACGAAGATATTGTTTTTGCCAAAAGTCGTGAAGTTTCACGAAAACCAGTTAGTTGTTGTACCCTACGAAGCTGTCGCAATGGCGGTGGAAAGCTGACGTACGAGATCTGGATACTGTTGTTCGATCTGCTCAGCGCATTGGTTCACATTGAAGCACAAGGAACTAATTCGCGTATCAAACGCAGCCAAAACTTCATCTTCCGTGTTTTCAAACTCAAGAAAGCCCAAGTGTTGGTCGATACTTCCCTTCATTCGCTCTTCGCCAATCATAATCGCAGCAACACGTTCAGCATTTGCAGGTTCAATCTCCAAGAGTTTCCCTAACTCTTCCAGTGAAATGCTGCTGTACACGCGACTGGCAGCCAGGAGGTTGTGCTCAAGGAAAGCGTTCTCTAACACAGTAAATCCATTCGAAAGCACAGCTTTTTGGTGTGGCAGCAGACTCTTTTCAAACTGCACAAGCTCTGGACGACGAATGAGCTGTTCCATGTACATTTTCTCCAAGATGGCCACATGTTCGCTGTTCTTCACACGTTCGTCCTTGCAGAGTGTTCCTAGAAGACGCGAACGTTGTGGACCTGCAGACGCCAAGATCGCACACGTCACTGCTTTGCCCAGCAACTCAAGTAGATCGTCCGGGTCCACTTCGTCCGGTTTTGACTGCGAAAACTCATAGTAACGCAGCGCAGCGTCCCGGACCTGCAGACGCCAAGATCGCACACGTCACTGCTTTGCCCAGCAACTCAAGTAAATCGTCCGGGTCCACTTCGTCCGGTTTTGACTGCGAAAACTCATAGTAACGCAGCGCAGCGTCCAAAAACTTGCGTTTCGAGTCCAGAATACGCGCGTACGACACCTGAAAGCGCAACTTAAGCGTCCAACTCTCCACATTGTGGATGAAACGCGAGGCTCGGTTGATAAAGTTCTCAGCGTCCACCGTCTCGTCTTCTTGAAGATAAAGTTCAGCAATCTTCACGTATTTTTCAGCCTTTTCTACGTCTGTGTACTGACGCGTGGAACTCTCAAGGTTGATAGCCGCGAGGGCTTTAGCTGCTTCAATGTATTCTTCCTCGTCCATGTACATGGCGGCCAGAGACTCTCGAAACATGACGTCAGGCTCTTCAAATGATAAGATCCGAGGCTTAATTTTGGCCAAACAGAAGCAAATAAACTCAAGTTTCCATGAGTGCGAGTCCACATCGATTCCTGCGACTACTGAAGCCAAATGGGTTATCACCTGAAAGAGTTAATAGAAAGGTTAATGACTTGATCTTGAGACTGAAAGTGGTTGAGGAACGTACAGCTCGAGAAATCACCAGCAATACATCTTCTCCTAACACTTTAAGAGAGTATTTTAGTAAATAATAATAAATATTGAAATAAATAATATCATACAATGGGTCACAATTGTCTTGAGACTGGTTGGGTCTTGGAGTTTGTCTTCCAAGAAAGTCTATAAATAGACAAAATCAGTACAAAAATAGATTACGTGGACTATATTTCAGGGACACAAACCTTGTACGCCGCAGTTTTCTCCTTCTGGTCCGCGATGCGCGCAATCTACACGGACAAGAAGGTCACAATCCGCATCAGCCACATACGTCCACATAGCACAGTGTCTCCACTCCACTCTTAAGTATAAAATCCCAGCAAGAATCGCTCCAGGGCAGTTCACGTACACGCAGCAGCTCGGCCTCCATCTTATTCTCTTGAACCAAAAACTGGATATGAGACTAAAATATAGTCCACGACCTATTACCGTAGTCCATTTATATCATTCACCTCAAAAGACTCTTTTTTACACTTCAGCCATTCTAAATTGTTGTTCTTAAATTTAGAAACCTATTAATTATCAACTGAATTGGTTATTCTGTAACGGAGGCAAAGCTTTCTGACTAGAGGCCCAATTGGACGTTGTAGTAGCTGGTTGAACAGCATTTCGTTCACTGCGTCTTCTCTGCAATTCCATTGTCTTCGTTTTGTTTCGTGATTTCGGTGGAGGAGTAGCTAACATCGGATTTAATACTCCCACATTTGGTGTTCTTGCAAACGTTTTATTGTACATTTCTTCCCGATTTAGTAATTCGCGTTTAAAATACGCCATTTCCTCCACTGTCCGTCGTACAAGTGACTCCTTTTCGACTACAATTCGTTCCAATTCGACAATTCGCGCAATATCTTCGCCACGACTTGCACGTTGCGCAAATTTATCTTCCCATTCCGAAATGGTATTTTTCAAATAAATTACTTTCTCCGCCATAACACGCCGTGTTTCTTCAAATTGGACACTTAAAAGCTTCGTCTCGGCCAGATTTTCCTCTAATAATCTGTCCATTTCGTGTTTTGCAGCTCGTTTCAGAGTCTCCACTTGTTGGTGCGAAATTTGCTCGAAACTCCGTAATTTTTGCGCCATTTCGTCCGTTTTTGCAGCTAAATGCTGTCCTTCTCGCATGGCATTCGCCCAGTCCAAAGTTTTCTTTGTCAGAGCTTCTTCAGTTGCTTCAAGTCGTCCACATACCTCAGTGTACTGTTGAGTATGCAAATTTTGCGCTTCAGACCGCTCCATATCTTTCTGCGAGCGCAAATTTGCAACTTGTTTTGCAGCATGAGCTCGTTCGGCCAGAATTGCGCAATCTTTTGCACTATTCAAACGCTCTTGAAGGTTTTGCAGTGCTTCTGCGTGTTGTTGCGCAAAACTCTGAACCTCTTGCTGACGATCTGCTGCGAGTTGTGCAAAAGCCACGTCAGTTTTCGCCTCAAGACTTGCAATTTGCACTCTCGACGTTTCTATCAGTCGTTTCTCCTGCTCATTGAGCTGTTCAGTGCAACTTTTGCGCAAATTCTCCATCTCCTGTCGCGCGAATTCCTTTGCGCAAATACGTTCTTTTGCAGTGTGTTGCGCAAATTCGACAATTGCGCTACGAAACTGTTCTCGCTCCAACAACCGCGTTTCTTCCATTGATCTTTGCACCTCCGAAGCTTTTTCGCTTGATGTACAAAGAATTCGTTGGAGATTCGCGATTTCTTTGCGCAAAATTGCGAGTTGCGACTCATACAACGTTTTCATCGCTTTCTCTTGAGCTGAAAGTTGTTTTAATCTCAGTTCTTCAAACTGTTTTGCACTCGTTTCCAGTGCTTTTGCATGCTGTTTTAGCGCAAAAACATGCTGGAGCTCCTGTTGATTCTTCTCGACTGCAAAAACTTTCATACTTTTCTCATACTGCGTTTCGAGTGCGCAAATTTGCTTCTGATGTGTTTCATCTCGTTCTCTTTGTGACTTTTGCGTTGACGATTGAAGAGCGTTTTTCGCTGCTTCGAGCGCTACAACTTGTTGCTGTGAGTTTGCAAACTGTCGAGACAAATCAACATGTTCTTTGCGCAAATTTGCAAGTTGGTGGTTTTGCGCTAAAATGTCTTCCCGCAGCTTCTTGTTTTGCACTTCCAAATTTGCGATTTCTTGGCGAACTTTCGTCTCGGAAGTCTTCGAAGCAGCTTCAAAGTCTGCTAAAACCTGCTGCTGGTTCCTCTTCAACTTTGCAATCGCTTCATCCGTCGATTTCACTGCAGTTTCTTTCATTTGCAGCTGTAATTGCTGCAACTCTTTTGCACTCGAAAGTCGTAAATTTTCCACTTCAAGAGCGTGAGAGCGCAAAAGTTCCTGCAATTTACTCTCATGCGTCTTCTTGACACTTTTTAAAGCTCGTTCGCTGTCGATTTGCGCTTGTTTAGCTTCATCAACCACAATTTTTAGCTCCAGTTTTAATTTTGCGCTACTGAGTGAATTTTTTGCACCTTCCGTCTGCAAATTTGCAAGCGATTTTTGCGCAACTGCAAAAGCGTCTTCCAACTTCTTAATCTGCTTCTGCCCCGCTTCAAGCTGCTGCAAACCCAACTGAACGTCCGTTTTACTGTTTTCAAGCTGCAATTCGCAGTCATTTAGCTGCTGCTTCAATTCCGCCTCAATCTCCGACGCGTTCGCTTTGCACTGCAAAGTCTCCATTTGCGCAATTTCGCGCTCTTTTTGCGCTTGAATTCGCGGGTTATTTAGCTGCTGCTTCAATTCCGTCTCAATCTCCGACGCATTCGCTTTGCACTGCAAAGTCTCCATTTGCGCAATTTCGCGCTCTTTTTGCGCTTGAATTCGCGCAACATCGCACATTTGCAGCCTCCGTTTTAGCGCCGCGAGTTCTTGCGCTAATTCCTCAATTTTCTCCGTACGCACACTCAAGATCCGCTGAAGCTCTTCGGAGTGTGCTGAAGCATCTCGACGCACACTTTGCGCATCTTGTTGCGCTTGAACCAGTTGCAACTCCAGTTGTTTCCTATTTCGCGCTAATTCCTGCTGTTTCTTCACTAAAACCTCCTTCTCTTCGCGCAAATTCGTCTCACTACCGCGCAAATTCTCGGCATCGACCAGTAAAACCTCAATTTTAGTCACTAATTCGTGCTTCATCTGGTCGAAAGTTGTTTTCTGGGCCATCTCCTGACTCAACCGCAAATGTTCCTTCTCTGTTGTTATTTGCTCTCTTTCCTTGTCAAAATCGTGTTTTGCACTCACAAAATCGGCTTTTAAACCGTCTTTGACTCAACCGCAAATGTTCCTTCTCGACTGCTATTTGCTCTCTTTCCTTGTCAAAATCGTGTTTTGCACTCACAAAATCGGCTTTTAAACCGTCTTGAACTCGCAACTGCTCAGCCAGCAGCTTCTTGTACTTGGCATTCGATTTCGTCATCAATTCCTTCACTTCCTCCACGTGTTTCTCTCTCATTTCCAACAATTTCACTTCCGCGTCTTCTTTTAAGCTTAACACGCGTTGTTTCTCGCGTTCTTTTGCCAAATGTTGAAGCTTTTGCACTTGCTCATTAAACGCTAGTTGCGCTTCATTCACTTGAGTCTCCAAGTCGGAAATTTTGCGCAAAAAAGCTGTCTGCTGGTTTTGCGCTGTCTGTACCAGTTTCTGTTGATGTGCAACATTTTTGCGCTCTTTTTGCGCGGTAGTTGCCGTTTGCATTTGCATTTGCGTCTGCAAAAGCCGCATCTTGTCCGCTGCATCCTTCGTCAAGCGTTCACGTTCGATAGTTCGTATTGTACGAGAATGTTCTGCTTCAGCTTGGTAGTCTTCATTCCGAGTATTAAGCTGGAAAATTACTTTAGTGAGTTGCGCCACCTTCTTACACATCTTGAGGTGCAACTCAGCCGAAGCATTTGCATTCGCGCTCATTTTGCGCAAAAGTCACGAAATGACTTGAAACGGACGTTGTTGCTAAAACTGACCTTAAAATTAGATGCAAGTGACCTTAAACATTAGGTGAAAGGTCGTAAGATCTTCTTGCTAAAAATAACCTTAAAAATTAGATGAAGAGCTTGTGGTGGGTCTTGGTCGCCCTTGTGAAGGCTGAAGTGAGTTTCCCTGGAGTGGAATTTAATGCTGCAATAGGAGAACAAAGCCATGCTAGTAGCTATTATAGTTACGCACCCAATCCCCTTCATGATACGGAGTTTGTACCAGCTAATGCTAACGACGGATTCCCCCAAGAAACAAGTTGGTGGTCGAGTGGTGATAATTCGAGTGAAGAGGTGTTTTGGCAAGTAAATATGAGTTCATTAGTACCGACTCTTTCACGGATTGTAGTGCGTTGGCATGGCTTCTTGTCGCCTCGAAGTTATTACATTCGAACATCTTATGACGGTGAAGAGTTTACGAGTATTTTGGCTGTGTTTAACCTCAGTAGCAGCTACGACCGAGTGGACAATCATACAACTGGACTATCGAAACTCACGACCAAGTTCCGATACATTCGAGTGCTTATTAATGAACCAAATGTTTGTAATGACGAGTTTTCATGTCAAGATGATGGAGGTGCAATAGCTAAAAGTTACACAACTGAACGAGTGATTTACGGCATTCGTGAGATGGAAGTGTGGGCGAAAGGGTCACGGAATGGTAAGATTATCAGTAAAACACTGCGTTTTAGTGCTAACTTTCGGTGAATTACTAATTCGTAGGTGCTACAAGGCTATCGAGGACAGAAGACAGTATTATAATACTTGTTAGTATTTTACTGTCGAGTCTGCTAATAATAGTCTAAATTGCAGAAAAAGGAGAATAAATGAAGAGGCTAATGATAGGCACTTTCTATTGAAACACAACTTGAAAACTCACTCACTTACTCACTCAAGACACAGGCGTCAGTACTGACGGAACAAACTACACGACCGCGTTCGGTGAGTGAGAGCAGAGACTGCGACTTCAAGTCAATAATGGTCCAAATACTCGAAATCCACCTGCTTCTTCTTGTAAAAAAACACAAGACTCACACTCACTTCCTTCGGTTTTTTATCGTCGATGGAGGTTCTTTTTTCTTCTTCTTTTTTTCAGCTTTCCGTCTCATCCAGACGGCGTTTCCACGACACGGGACAAAGGAGGAACTTGGCCTTACAAAGCCGAGTTCTTGTCGACCGTAAAGATGTCACCTGACGCCTTCTTAGTCTTAGAGTTCCGTCGTTTCATGTACACAGTGGCAGCAATGGCCAGAACAGCACAAGCACCAACTGCAGCCAATGCTGGAACGGTGTAGTCGGTCTTTTCAGTCGGTTCATCGCCTGACTTGAAATTGATCTTTTCAACGCTGAACGCCGACTGTTGTGTGGACTCGTCTGGGTTCTCTCCAGTACTGGCACTGGTTGTAGTTGTAGCGGTTGTACTGCCACTGAAGGAAGAAGTGGAGGTGGACGGGGAGAAAGTCAACACCGAATCGGAGCCAGAAGCAGCAATGTTGGAAGCGGAAGAGTCTTCAGTCGTAGTATCTTCTGAACCACCAGTAGAGGTAGGAACGGAAGGATCCATGAGGTTAGCAGCTGATGACTCAGTAGTAGGAATTGAAGGTTCGGTAGGGAAGGCAGCTGATGATTCCGTAGAGCTCTCAACGTCGTCACTTCCAGCCGTGGAAAACTCTTGACTGCAAGAAGCAGAAGCAGTTTCAGTGTTGATATCTTCAGTTTCACTTCCAGCAGTAGAGAACTCTTGGCTACATGATTCATCAGTAGTGTCACTACTACCAGCAACGTCGAACTCTTGACTGCAAGACTCGGAACCAGCAACGTCCAATTCTTCGGAACAATCTTCCGAGCCAGCAAGATCAAGTTCATCACTGCAGTCGTCACTACCAGCGAGGTCGAATTCTTCGGAACAATCTTCATCTGATGAGGAATCGACACCAGTGTCAGTCGTGTCTGGGGGGGTACCATCCGTACCGGTACCAGTGTCAATACCGGTACCAGTGTCAGTTCCGGTACCAGTGTCAGTTTCGGTACCAGTGTCAGTACCGGTACCAGTGTCTGTGCCGGCACCAGTGTCAGTACCGGTACCAGTGTCAGTACCAGCACCCGTATCAGTACCAGTGTCAGTACCGGTATCAGTGGGCGTACTAGTGGACGTGTCAGTGGACGGAGGAGTATCAGCGTTCTCCAGGGTGGTTTCTTCAGTCGAGGGAGTGGACGGGTCAGTTCCCGCGTCCGTACCAGTATCAGTGCCACCGGTACCAGTGTCAGTACCAGCACCCGTATCAGTACCAGTGTCAGTACCGGTATCAGTACCGGTATCAGTGGGCGTACCAGTGGACGTGTCAGTGGACGGAGGAGTATCAGCGTTCTCCGGGGTGGTTTCTTCAGTCGAGGGAGTGGACGGGTCAGTTCCCGCGTCCGTACCAGTATCAGTGCCCGTGTTCGTTTCAGTGGACATGTCGTCCGTACTAGGAGTCGAAATGTCCGTAGAGGTTTCAATAGAAGGGGTACTGGAGTCACCACCGGGTGTAGTAGACGTGTCCGTTCCCGTGTATGTTTCCGTAGACGTATCACTAGTAGAAGGAGTACCAGTGTCTTCAGTTGGAGTTTCACTAACACTTGTCGTGGGCATATCCATAGTTGTGCTAATATCAGTTCCCGGGTCAGTATGCAACTCTTCGGTTTCTTCTGAGCCAGCCATATCCAACTCATCACTGCAGTCGTCTGAGCCAGCAATATCCAACTCGTTACTGCAGTCTTCACTACCAGCAATATCAAATTCATTGCTGCAATCTTCACTGCCAGCAACTGAGAATTCCTGACTACACGAGTCATCAGCTGTGTCGCTGCTTCCTGCCACTGAGAATTCCTGACTACACGAGTCATCCTCCGCTTCACTACCAGCCGTAGAGAACTCTTGACTGCATGAAGCTGAATCGGTACCAGCATCCATAGTGTCTGATCCAGGTGTAGCAGCTGAACCGCCAGTAGACGAGTAAGTAGCAGCTGAACCATCCACAGAAGCTGTAGACGACTGTTGCTGCGTCTCGTCATTGGTAGAAACAGCACCTGCTCCACTGCCTGGAAGAGTCGCAGAGTTAAAGTCGATGGCGTTGACCTGTGCCAAGCAAAGCACGGCGGCAATCACAAGGCCCTTTGAGACCTTCATTTTTGTATTGATTCGAGCTGACTGCTGTCTTGAAGGAGCTTTTAGGTCCGCACTTTTTGGGCAGAAGTCTAGTTGGAGAATGAAAGTTTGGACGCCAGTAGAGACGAAATCCTAGGCTGGGCTGAGAGTCAGACGTACTATCTGAGCGGCGACCAGCTGCTGTAGGCGAACACACGATGGTTCGTTGTTTCTCGCCTTTTACTATGGCGTTTTGTATGATGTAGAAGTTCAGCAGAGGGGGAATAGGCGCTAAGGACTAAAAAAAAGAGCAAAATAGACTCGATTAGATAAAAATTCCTACCGATTAGATGCAATTCTTACCGATTAGATGCAATTCCTACCGGTAGTCTGTTTAGGAGTCGACTCGCCACCAAACGTCCTCCATACAAAACTCAAGTATAATATGGGCTGTCGTGGCCATGTGGGTTCATAGCAACGTGTATCCTCTTCCGTGTCAGTTCTTCACTTGGCATCAGAGCTTATTGGATGGCGATATCCAGCAGCAGATATTGACTCCCTGGCGTGTGGAGCAGGTGGTCAGCACCTTCATTAAAGACGCGAATTCCGAACCTAAAGCAAGAAACGTCCTCATTAAACTCACGTAGACATTATTAAGGCATTAGTACACGGTGGGCAAAGCATACCATCTTCTTATCATCTCTTGAATTGAATTTCTAGGGTCAAAGTCGCCAGGTTGACGAACACCAAGCATTAATTTCGTGGACAGCCGTAGAGGCTTGCCTACACACTTCAAACAAATTTGATACATTCCCAATTTAAGTTGTCACCACATACTATTAATAGTAATACTTTAGACTTCAGGTTTGTATGTGATTATCCACATGCCCCATTTGCCCATCTTTCTTCAGGACCGATGTCATCACTGTCTTTTGGCTTTCTATTGCCAAGGCAGTCACGGCACTCGTGAGATAAAAAATAAGTACAGTGCTAATCTATCTGACAGCACTGGGACCCTCTCCACAATACATGTACAACACGTCCTGCTCCGCGGTCACCCCGAACGTGTTCACTGTGGCTGTGCAATCCGTCTCCGTTGGTCGTTTTCTGATCATTTGTTTCACCCCTCCTTTTTAATCGGGCATTTTACTCACTTCATTTTTAAAGGTGTTTAGGGGAATTCGCCGTCTTTACATATTACGGTACATCAGCTTGCATTTATTGGACCGCGACAACACAACCTGGACAACCGGTACCGGTAGTTTCTAAAAAACAGAGGACACGGTGAGCTTTGTGTCGGACCTCTACGACTGCAGCGTGTTGAGCCCGGACTCCAGGCTCAAGTGGCGAAATAACTGCTTGACATCCACCAGTATCCATTCGTCTGCGTCGAGACTCAAGAGGCTCCAATGGAGAGGTGAGCTGTATGTGTCAATAGCAAACAGACCTTATATACCTATGGTATGGATAATTATTGTGTTTACTCTTGGCGAGGAGTTGACATGGACCCGATGATGTTGAAGCGTGACAAGCTGTCTATTAATACCTGTATCTGATTGACTTCAACGCCGTGCTCTGAGTTGTTCTGGTGGTGCCAGCTTGTGAGATGGAGATGCCTATTACATGTAGTCTTGGCAAACAACACACGAGTGCTGTCACCCAGGAGCAGCGCTAAATGTACTGTACTTCTGATCTTGGCCACACTGTCAAGACGATATACATGTACAATACCGGTGTTAATAGCACAGTAATTGGAAGCATTTGCTAGACCTGGATCACTGTGTGTGCGTGTCTTATATATTAGCTACATGATCCATTGATTTTTCTAGCCAAGTCTGTATTACCAGAACTACAGTAGTAAAGCAATGGATCATGTAGCTGAAGCAAAATACGCTTCAATAACCAACGACTATAAATAAACACTAGCTTTGTCACTTCAAATAGCTGGCGAGTCATACATTTATTCTACCTGTTACATGTATATACCAGTACAGTATAAGAGTTTTATGTGGCTTCTTTTCCTGAAACTATGGATACAAGATGGCTTCAAAGATGGCTTCATAATGTGCATTTTGATCCGATGGACAACCGACCTGTCGCCAATCCATTGGTCACCAATTTGGTGCTATTCATTCCTAATTATTCATCGCGAAAACAAGGGCAATACAGCGTATAGAGGACAAGTGGCGAGTGAAAAGCCACGGTTTGCTGTTTGTTGTCCATGCTGAAAGCTTTGAAGACACGGGGGGACGGTACTAGCAGTTACATACGCGTAAACCTCTGCACTTTAAACGATCCGTAACGAGAGCAACCGTCTTTACCGCAAGAAAGTGTTAATAATAAACCACTGCAGGTTCCAATCCCAAGTCGTGTTTCGTTCACACAAACTTTCAAATTGTCACTTAATGAATTGCTATCCAACGTATTAAGACTTGAGGGTCTCATCCGTAAGTTGCTTTACAGTACCGAGTTTTTATCGTCGATGGTGAAAATCTCTCCGCCGAGCTTTTCCTCGTGTTTCCGTCGCTTGATGTAGATAACACCCAGGACCCCCATACAAGCGCAAGCGGCCACTGCCGCAATCAGAGGCGTATGGTTTGGTGACTCGTCCTCGCCTTCCTCCTCCTTCGGGTCGCCCGCTGAAAACTTGACCTGTTGGACGTTAAAGCCCTGTTGAACCGGAGAAGGGGCCGCGTCGTCGCTGTCGCTGAGTTTAGACTCGTCCTTGATCTCAGTCTGCTTTCCGGTCTGGTGTTCCGCGTTTCCAGCACTAACCTGAGCCATGCAGAGCACAGCAACGATCAAGAGTCCCTTGACGAGTTGCATTTTCCTCCTGTGTGTTGAGCGTTGTATTGCGAGCCCAAGTCCAATTCCGAAATGGCCCCACAGTAGGGGGATGAAGGGGGATTGGGGATATTCAGCACGAATCAAAGCTCAGGATTGATCCTGAGCTGGTGAGATTGAGACCAAAAGCCAGGCGGATTCCATCCTGAGCTGGTGAGACTTAGGAGAAATCCCATAGTAAACTACTCTACCGGTACTGGAGCTAAGTTTCAGCTGGTGGACAAGCCGCAGCCGGTTTTACGACTGCAATTACACGCCCCGTTCTAGAGATTTTAGACGATGTGCTTGTACCAAACAAGGCTCCATGCAATAACTGTGTCTCGTAGGGAAGGTCCGCCCTCAGTACATGTAGCAGCCAGGAAGTTGTGTTGAAAAATACCTAAATGACTAAATTTAACAGCAAAAAAAAGGATTGAAACGACTGGAGCAGAGTGAATTTGCTATGACGCGTCACCCAGCGACGTACGATCAGATGATGGCGGAGTTGCAGCTTGATACAGACGAAGACGAACAAGAATTCAAAGACTGCAAACCACGACAAGATGAGGAAGCAAAACTTACGGAGATGGAAGCGAAAGACGAAGAATTATGGAGACGACGCCTTGCAATACCTAATAACAAGGAGAAAATACCATCTCGACAAAGCAGCAGCTTCACTCACAGTTTAGAAGGAGAAGTTTCAAACGATTCCGACGATTCCGATCAGGAACGCGAAGGTAATTGCAGCAATAGTTGAGATTCCAGGCAGTGACTGTACTTGACGCTTTTTACTGTACAGCACCCGTAGTAAACGCGAACCGTGAGCTCTTCAACGCCACGAAAGCTACCACAACTGATAGACCAACGAGACCGACAGAGGTCGGAGCACTTCGATCGTTCGTCATGAGATCTCCTGCACAGAATTCCGCTGCAATTCGGGTATGTTGACAGCTCTTTGACCACTAAAACAGTCCTTCATTGTGTTTCTTGGTGCTTTCCAGTGCTACGTTGAACGCGATCGCCAAGGTCTCAACCGATTGCATCCCGTCTTTCGTCTGTTTCTGGAGTCTGGGAAGCAGTTTTTACTGTGTGCTCAGAAGCGAACAAGCAGCAAGACGTCCAATTATCTGCTCACTATGGAGCAAAACCCGACAAACCGACGTAGCAACCTCATTGTTGGGAAATTACGAGGCAATTGGGTATGAAAAATGGGAAATGATACTCACTCGTTCGATTGGTAGCCATTTTCTCACCACTTGCAATGCTTTTCAGACAGGTTCTCAGTATACAGTGTACGATGACGGCATGAGTCCAAACAAAACTGCACTGGAGGCCAGTGTTCGTAATCTTTTAGGTGTCGTGGAGTTCTCGTACGACGAAATGGGGCCAGGAAGACTCAGTGTGCAGGTTCCTCAAGTCCAGTCCAGTGGTGTAGCGTCAACATGGAAAGATAATCTTGACTCCAGCAGCAGTGACGACAGTGAGAAGCTCCTGCTACATAACAAACGACCGCACTTTGACGAGAAAACTGGCGGCCACGTACTAGATTTCGGTGGACGAGTTACCATGCCGTCTATCAAGAACTTCCAGATGATGTGCGATGTACGACCGAGACACAAGCATGAACATTCTTCAGCTTTAATGCTAATTTCCTTGTGTTTTGTAACAATATCCAGACACTTGGGGACGATACGGTGCTTCAATTTGGCCGAGTTTCTTGCCAGCCACCGGGACCACGAGCTCAGTGTAAATGTCATAAAAGCACTTTCACAATGGATGTCAAGGTAAGATCCTGTTACAGTCGAAACTACAGCATAAGTTTCTCACCACTTTCATTTCACTTCAGTATCCACTCAGTCCACTTCAAGGATTCGCCATCTGCCTTGCCACACTCGACACCAAGTTCACTGACCTCAAACTGTATGATAACGTATCCAAGTTCATAAAGAAGAAATAGAATTTACAGCGTTTCCATACCGGTAGTCCTCTAGCTCCACTTGCAGTCCACGTACCTCCATTGAAAGCAATTCACACAAAGGGTTCTCTCGCTCAATCAAGCAGTCCCATATCGCATCTATACACTCACCTATCTACCGCCGGGTGCTGCGTCGCCGGTCATTGTAGCTACTGTTGTTTTTGTAAGGTCTTGTCGGCAGAGCCTCGTTCAAGCGCGCGTACCCTTGGTTGCTAGAGCTTTTTCGAGATCGCGATGAACCTCCTCCTTTGTTGCGGGTTTTCTTGCCTCCTTTGGAAGATCGGTCGTACGAGTGATACTCTTCGTCTTCATTGTACTCGTACCCATTGTAGTCCGGGTACTCTTCTTCGACATCTCGCCCGCGCTTACGTCCTGAGACGTGACGGCCATTGTTGCTGCTATTGCTTGTGTTGTAGCAGTCGGCTGCAAAGTGACCAGGCTTGC
This sequence comes from Phytophthora brassicae, assembly GCA_024679045.1. Classification (NCBI taxonomy): domain Eukaryota; phylum Oomycota; class Peronosporomycetes; order Peronosporales; family Peronosporaceae; genus Phytophthora; species Phytophthora brassicae. The sequence goes on from JAIKVB010000593.1 coordinate 15,529, forward strand.
CACATTTAAAGCAGTTACCACCTCCACTTCTGTTGTACCCATTTGTACGCATAGGACACTCAGCAGCGATGTGGCCAGGCTCATTGCACACAAAACACGTCTGCACTGTCCGGCCACTGCTCGTTCGGGCGGCAAAGTTGGTTGCAGCAGGTTCACTGTAGGTATCGCATCTGTCCAGCGTATGATTCTTGGCACAATTAGGACAATACACACGTCTGTCGGCAGGCGGAGGCACAGGCGCACAATGGAGATGACCCGATGTGGCACACACCATACACGTCAGCAGCTCCTGATTGTCGAGGTCAGCGCAATCGTCAGCTAAATGTCCATCACGACCGCAAATAATGCATGGATCGATCTGCTTGGAGCGATTATCACAATCCTTTAGCAACAACATACACAATCTTCCTTTAGTTCCAAGCACGCCAAACTAGTACAAAACAGTTCAAACACGTACCCGTTCTTGATGACCCAATTGCAAGCAGTTGGTACAGGGCAAGTTCGGACACTCCCATGCTTGGTGTCCACGCAGTGCGCAGTAGTAACAGGGTCGCTGCAGCTTGTCATTCATACAGACATTGGACATATGACCCACTTGGCCACAGTGGAAGCACTTGGTGGCCAGATCTGTAATGAAATACCTGTTCTCTTTTCGCTTACGGATCTCAGACGTGTTCTTCGTCTTGTTCTTCTTGTCCTGATCTTTCTCCTTCTCTTGTTCCTTGTCTTTCTCCTTGTTAGCATCGAAGAGAGGTGCACCAACCTGTGTCTTGTCATTCTCGTCCTGTTCCTGCTCCAGCTCTTCGATCTCTTTCTCCACGTCCACATCGCCTGCGTCTCCACGGAAACGTGAGCCAAAGTCACTTAGAATGAAGTCGTTTAGCGGCTCCAACGGCGGCTCCTCTAGCACCGGTAGTTTGCGTTGACTTACAGGCACCAGGAAACGCGCTTGTGCCCACTTGGACAGCTTCACGGCCACTTGTTTCTTGACTGGTATCACTGTCGTCTCCTCAGCGTCATCAATCGTGATGACGGCAGATGTTTGATCCTCTGAGTCGATGCTGATTGGCTCGCCCACGTCTGAGTCGTCGGAATCCCAGCGACTGGCCGTCTGATTCTTCGCCAACTTTCGCTGATTCCGCTTCGGCTGTACACTCAGTGGCGCCGATCGGTGCGCACGCGGGTCCGATGGATCCATCACATGCATCAGCTCCACGTCACTATCCGAAGACTCGCTCACGTCGCTCATAGCGTCTAGTACGCCCGCATTCTCGCCTCGCATTGCTCTGATGCTCTATCTGCCAATGATGTGGGAAAACATTGGCTGAAACATACCTGTCTGATTTGGTATCAGTCTTAGCAGGTTTTCAACTTGGGTACAGTACACCCGCATTCTCGCCTCGCATTGCTCTGATGCTCTATCTGCCAATGATGTGGGGAAACATTGGCTGAAACATACCTGTCTGATTTGGTATCAGTCTTAGCAGGTTTTCAACTTGGGTACATTGAGGTACAACACACCACATACCTTTTTCACTTGACTTTTGTATCACAAGGTCAAGTTTCCCCCTCCGCAATTCCGCATTTCCGCAATTCCGCAATGGCATCGATTGATGAGCCGCTGGACCTGATCAAGCTGAGTGTGGCCGAGCGCATCTACGTCAAGTGCCGAGGAGACCGCGAGCTTCGTGGTGTGTTGCAGGCGTATGACCAGCACTTGAACATGGTACTGAGCGACGTGGAAGAGACCATTACAGTGCAGGAAGTGGACCCAGAGACGTTCGAGGAGCTCGTGAAGCAGTCCAAGCGTAACATCGAGATGCTCTTCGTACGCGGAGACGTCGTGATCCTTGTGGCTCCCCCGCTACGCACCGTCTAACGATAAGCAGCAGCCCATTTTCTTTCCCTTGTTGATCTTTGCTTTTGTGTGCATAGATTATGATTTCATCGTATATCTTTGTTATTATAGGCATATAGACGTTGTTGACACTTCAGGTATGTCGATTGCAGCTTTTTACCTTGTCCAGGGCGAAGTGGAAACGTGGAGACGACGTTCGAAGTCATTAATGGCGGCTTCGACGTCGTCTTTGGTGTCATTGAGATTGGAGCGCTGGCTGGAGGAGAGTGAGTTGGTTGAAGACGATGATGCCAATCTGGAGCTTCTGCTGGGAGCTGAGACGCGGGAGCTTCGAGTGCTGTGCGGTCTTTTGCTCTCGTTTCTTGTCAAGTTTGGTTCGCTGCGGTTGGTTGTCATTTTCCTGGGTTTAAAGCTCGGTTGCCACGCTTGTTGTCGTCTTGGAGGGGACTTATCACGACCATCGAAGACCCATTTGTTCTCGGCTCGGAGTTGAGCTTCTCGAGCTTTTGCTGCCTGTAAAACGCGGTGTCGTTCGCTGTCAACTTGCTCGCGTAGTCGTCGCCGCACGTTGATGTCGTAGACGAAGTCGACGGGCTCTGATTTCTGTTTAACTGTTTTGCTAACTAAAGTTTTATGTGCTCGTCGTTTAGACTGCTTTGTCGCAGTACTGGAACAGCAAGACTCGTCGGTTGTTGAAAGGTGGCTATCTACTGGATGTGTTTTTGCTGTGGACGAAGCAGCTGGTCCTGTACCTCGTTTCCGGAAGATTCGAGAAGGACTTTGTACTTTTGTTTTTCGTGTTCTTCTGCTGGCGCTGGAGCTCGTAGAAGTCGGCGGGACGAACTCAATTGGGATGTTAACGATATTGCCGAAAACAGTATGGGTGGCATCAGAGTCATCTCGAGAGTCGTATAGATCTGCGTTTGAGAAGCGTTTTATTAGCTCGAATCTAACATTCGTACGCAGTGAAGCCAAGAGGGTGCGTACTGCTGTTGTTTCCGCTGTCCAAGTTCCTGAAAGTCCACCCCATCCAATGATTGAATTGCTCAAGCTCTGCAGCTCCAACATATTAGCAAATAAGCTACATATGAACAGCGCACAAGATCTACCCACCTTGCATGCATTTTCGCCCGTGATTCAGCGGAGTACGCGACGTCATCACGAGGAATTGTGATACCAGTGGTGCTTGATTTTACGGCGCAACAATTGTTGAGAGCTGACACAGTCGAAGAGAAAACGAGAGATCCTATTCGAGTCGACATTCGCAGTCCTAAAAATACAGGCCGTGCTCGCAGAGCTAAAAGCATTTCAGCTTGAAGACCGACATGTTTTAGGTGGTCAACGTAAATGCGGCGTCACTGTCTTTCTGACTGACAGTGTGTACTATTTCCTGAGTGTCGATAAACCCGGCTCGTGCAGCTTCACCTCAACATTGAATGGCACAGATGAAGAAACGTACCACCAGCGAATATTCTGCAGTCTTGCGTCGTTAACGCGCCACATCTTAGGTTCCAGTGTTCGCAGAGTTCGGAAACCCGTCACCATATTATCATCTGAGCTTGATACGTCTTCAAGCGTCCAGACGAACACGCGTGATCCACAGATGGAAAAACGACCTTAAAGGTACTATGGCATACAAATGATCCCATTCGTCATAAGTGACCAGATATTTTTCTCCGAATAGGAGATATTCGGGGCGGATGACCTCGTAGCTGTTCAAGTATACGCGTGGGTAAGTCAGAATGGGTCCGTTGCTGACATTTGCTGTCTCAGCCATGTTGTTCTTGTCGTGGGGCAACTGTGCGCGTTTTCATACCGGTAGAGCCTGCGATAGCAGAATCCGCTACTGACATATACACCTGGTGAGCAACCTAAGCCTCCTACCTGGCTAGCTTTCAGTGCAAAAGCGCATTCAATCCCTTTCAGATCGAACGTTCTTCCTCGGTTGGGCACGGGAAATGAAGGTGCTATCGTCAATGGCAGCAGATTGATGCTCAGAACGACCAATTTGGCAATGAACAGCGCATTGATAGATCCATTTAAACGCCAAGCAACGTCAGTTGTGAAGAATTGATAGAGCTGTAGTTTCCGACGTCATCGGAGAAGACAGCTGTGTTTATTCGTCCGTTAACCCCCGCCAACCATCCCAAGTCCGTCAGTTCCTTGCGAAAATAGTGGAGAATGCATGACAGCAATCGTTGGAGCGAAGAGCGCATCGGACATGCCCCCGTCGTGTGATCTTGGCCAATAAATTGAGCAGACTGTAGTACATGAGAATGAACTGAGCTATCGCTGGATACACAATGAACGGGCTTCGGAGAGACCGGATTGCTGCCCTTCAAACCGACACCCTACAGTTCAGAACGCTGTGAAAGTCATTTTGAGTCGCTGAAGCGTAGATACCAGCATGAGATGGAAACTTTGTGCGCTTGAAACACTGCCGATTCCCCCGCCAAAGCAAGGAATTTCTCCGTTTAAGACGCCCAGTGCAACGTCACTAGGGTCACGATATAGACACCAGCATGAGATGGAAACTTTGTGCGCTTGAAACACTGCCGATGCCCCCGCCAAAGCAAGGAATTTCTCCGTTTAAGACGCCCAGTGCAACGTCACTAGGGTCACGATCCACCGACTCAGTACCAGACCGAGTTTCCCAGTCGTGGACAACTGGTACCTGATCTGCTTCGTAGCGGAAAATACCAAACGACGAGCCGCCGGCAATGGCGATGGAGTTCTCGTTGTGCGTCGAGACCACTGTGAACAGCTTCCCGCCCCATTCACTGACCTTCGGAGCTGGTAAACTGTTTTTTTTGTCTGGAGCAGTCGATTTTTTTCGACCCCTAACTTCATGTCGAACATTCTGGCGGCCATGTAGAACGGCGCCCCTGGACTCGAGCTCGTTACGTCAGAAAACCAGCGTCCACCTTCCAAGTGTTCGTACCAACCATTTCGCCACACACTTCCAGGCCTCTTCGACCACTGAATGGTCCGTTCGTGGCAGACCTGACCATGCCGTACTGGGACAACGCTGAGCAAGCTCGCTATGCAATTTCGACCTGGGCGGGGACTCCTGCGTCTTTCGGCTCGGCGACGCCTTTTCTGGGGACTCGAACAAAGCTACCAAAGCAAGTTTCCGTGGAGTGAATCAGACTTTGTTAGACTTGTGTAGCCCACGGTAGCACAGGCGTTCAGGATGTGTCGATTGTGGCGCCGATTAGGGCGCACGTGGCGCTATACTGGTGTACGCACTAGAGTCTAACTTGAAACTACTCGACGCCGATCCAGTCGATACGCATGCTGAGCTGTTCCAGTTGAATTCTCCAGTATGGCTTCAATACCTTCCGCTGCAGCAGCGAGCTTAAGGTTCTTGGCTCGTAGAAGCTGCCATGGCTCACACAAGCGATGACACGGTCAGCAAACGGGTATTCTTTGGTCCCCTGCAATATTGCAAGATCCCAGAAGCGGATCTCGTCCAAACCTGAGATACTGAATTGTTGTGGTCGAGTCCTGCACTGCTCTAAATGCCTGAGCAAGTACGAGCATGCTGACGAGCAGACACGTTGTCCAATGATAGAAAGCAACGAGGATTTCTCGCGTTCGAGGTCTGCGCCATGGCGTGGATATTTTTAGAGCTGTTCTTGGTTCTCAAGTCTCGTGACGTTATTCTCTGAAGTAATGCTCGACTTCCGATGAATTGCTGACGGTGAACTCAAGTCTCGTGACGTTATTCTCTGAAGTAATGCTCGACTTCCGATGAATTGCTGACGGTGACATTGCCATGAGAGCGAACGAAATTATGCGTTGACTGAAGACTGATGTCTAAAAAAGAGATTAGGTTGAAAATACGATGACGCTGTATGGTAACATCGCATGAGATGGACTGGAAAGTGCACATTACTCAGATTCACTTTATTCTTCAGCGCTGAATGGCACATGAAGACACTCTCCACCAACGAATACTCTGCAATCTCTCGTCGTCTAGCCAGCCGCCACATCGCGGGTTCTTTTTTGGTAAGAAGAGTACGAAAGACTGATGTTCCGTCCTTACCTGGTTGTGGAATATCTTCGAGTATCCAAACGAAGACGCGGTGATTCCAGAGGTGGCAGAACGACCGGAAGGGAGTCAAAGCAGACAGCAAAGCCCATTCATCAAAGGTGAAAATGAAGTTGTCTCCGAACGAGTTCATAGCTGCTGAGGTGAACACGAGGACGAAACACAAGAACACTCTTCCTCTTGGGCAAAGGTTGGCTGTAATGGACTACGGAGGTTCCTCTTGTGTTCTCAGACGTTACGTCTGAGCCAACGCTGCACAGATACACTGGCGAGATTCCCAAACCACCCACGTCGGTAGCTTTCAACGCCAACGCCTCTTCAATTCCAGGGAGATTTCTGTGGATTCCTCTCTTACGAAGAGGAATCGAACGTGCAACAAGCAACGGGATCAAGTTAAGACCAAGAAGAACGTGTTTGGCGATGAAGAGCGACGTGACGCGTCCATTCATACGCCACATCCGTCGTGAAAAAGTGATGAAGCTGCAGCGTTTTGACCTCGTTAGAGAAGACCACAGTAGCAACTCGACCATCGACACCTTCCAGCCAGCATGAAGCTGCTAAATCCCTGCAGAAATAATGCAGCAAGCAGAGTAGCAGCACCGACGGTCCGAAAAGATGGTCTGACATGCGTCTTCGAGTGATCCTAGCGAGCAGATTCAACAAGCTGTAGTACATGAGCATGAGCTGAGCAATTGCCGGGTAAATGGCGAACCAAGCTTCCGAGAGACCAGACTGTTGACCTTCAAAGCGACAGCCAATAGTCCAAAATGTGGCCACGGTCATCCTCAGTTGCGGTAACATTGAGATCAAGAGGAAGTCGAAGTTGCGCGAGCGATTCCGCCGCCATAGCAAGGAATCTGTCCACTTAGAGCGCCAATATGAAGTGCTGCTAGAGACATGATCCACCTGATCAGCACCAAACCCACTGACAAGTTGGAAACCAGTGTCTCCCAGTCGTATACGATCCGCACAGTTCGCTCTTGGTCCGTTTCGTAGAGGAAAATGCCGTACAACGAGTCGGTTGAAATCGCGATGGAGCTGAAGCTACGCGCGTAGTCGGACGTGATGAAGTTTGTTCCCCACGTTTTGTATCTTGGAGCTGCGAAACACTCTTCTCGTCTCAAAACAATCCAATTCCAGACCAGATTGCATGTT
>JAIKVB010000594.1:0-22577 GCA_024679045.1 Phytophthora brassicae
ATCTTGTGATCTTTTGTGATGAGAGGACAAATTATCGGAACAATTGTGGGTGCGTTCCACCTACGCAGCAGCTTTTTCGTCACGAACAGTGCATTCAGTAGTGCTTGAGCTCCACCCGATATCTGAAGAAATAGGCATCGTTTCATCAATTGTATATGGAGGACCATCATTACATTGATCGTATGAAACAGGAACAAAATCTAGACTTCTCATCCAGTCACAGCCGCATTCTCGTCCCAAGTGAATTCTGTTTTCCCTGGCAAAAGCTTTAAGCCTCTTTAAAGACACTGCGTCAGCGAGCTTTTCGTTGAGATTACCGGATAATATCTGAAGCAAATTGTTAACGTCACAAGAGGGCAAATAGTCCCATATCGACGCTGATCCCAGCTCCAACACGAAGCGTAACTGGCCAGCGTGAGAGTCACCTAAGTCCAAGACATTCGTTACGGAAGTCTTCTTCCCCTTCTTGTTCTTCCCTTTCGATGAACTTTTCGGAACGAGGCGCTTCTTCCCCAACGTTTGTCCACCTGCAGCAGCTGAGGACATTTTGCAATAGTGACTTAGGACAGGAGGTTTAAAATTTATGATTGATGTTAATTAAGTGAATTAGGTGAGGAAATACCAGTAAAGTATACGATTTCTACATCGAGATTGATGTTAATTAAGTGAATTAGGTGAGGAAATACCAGTAAAGTATACGATTTCTACATCGGCTTGAATTTTTTAAAAAGAAACTTGCTGTAAATATCAATCTCCAGTTGTCTGTCACCTTATTCATGAGGCCAAAAGCCACTCACTAGAAAAAGTCCACATAAAACTCCTCCTTCAGTAATCCCCGCCGCGAGTCCCTTGTATCTACCTGCAAAGCTCCATTCTCTACGGGAACGACGTCTCGGTCGTCGAATGAACCGCACAAACTGCAGCTCCTTTTCCAGCGCAGTCTTTAATGGCCGGTACAATTCTGCACAATTAGTGCGAACTCGTCCGATCTCTGTAGCAGTAAGCCCCGCATATTTCCTCGTCTTCTCCGAATCGGGGGCCGACAAGCTGTCGCAGTAGTCACAGGAACTGTCGTTCAAGCCAGCCCAATGCTCTTCCAGATAGTCCACGAAGGACGTCTGCGAGTTGAGCTTGAACTTGTAGAAGAATCTTGAGCCAGCGCCTTCGCTGATCTCGTCCATCGCCCGAGCGACGGACGCTTTAGAGCGTAGTGTGGGGCCCCTTTTCGCCACTAAAGGACACACGATGGGAGCGAAAGTGGCGTCTCTTGTGCGAATCGCTGCCAGGAATGGCTGCATCAGCTTCTGTGTGCGTAATAATGCTTCTAAAAAGGCTCTGGGGCCTCCAGAAGTCTGAAGAATTGGCAGTGTCTTGTCCACTGTGAAAGGTGCCGCGTTCTTGCATCGGTCCTCTGAGTGGTAGTGGAAGTCCAGTCGGCGCATCCAATCGCACTCACAGTGTCGTCCTAAGTGTATCTTGTTCTCAACAGCGAAGTATTCCACAGCTTTGAGAGCCACTTGGTCGATTTGATCTCGTGTCAAGAGTCCTGGACACGCTTGCAAAGTATTGGAAACTTCCTGCGGCGCTAAATATTCCCAAACGGAGGCGGTTCCTAAGTCCAAAGTGAAGCAGAATCCTCCGACGATAGAAGGATGAGGACACGCAGCTGCCTTAAGCTTCTTGCTCGTGGAACGCGTCGTCGGCGCACGGCGCCTCTTGTCCATTTCTACAGGCGTCAATATCTTAGAAAAGGAACTGGTGTGGTACACCGAAACTTCAACTTGAAGACGGTTACCGTACGTTTGTTTATTCTAAATAATACCGGTACAATGTACCACATGTATTACCGGTTAGGAGAAGTCCAAGAAGGATGCTCTAAATTAAGAATTTAGAATTATTAATAAATAGTGGTTAAAAAGGAGCAGGCTGCCTTTTTATGTAATTAATTACGGATTAAAATACCGTAGCACTCAATCCGCCAAAATTTGCGCACCGTTCATCGATACCGGTATGAAGAATCACCGAACCAAGAAGAAGAAACTCTCCGTTCAACCTGCTAGGGGTCCACCAGGCAATGACTTCGCAACAGGCCCATTATACTGCGTCTTGGAACTGGGACCTGCCTCAGTGTGGAGATTTCTAGCTCCTGTGGACGTCTCCTGTATTATTCAAGCGCTTCGAAGTTTTTTATCCCAGAAATTAGTCGATGTAGTGGCGTTGAAAGCTATTGAAGATTTTGCCTTGGATAACAAGATACATTTAGGTAGAGAATGCCAATGTGATTGGATACGAAACCTCAACTTTATTTCAAGTGTCAACATTGAAAATTACTGCAAGAAGTGCCCACCTTTCACTGTGAACAAGACAATACCAATCCTTGCGTCAGTAAATGGTCCCCAGTCTCTTCTGGAAGCTTTAGTATGGACGAAGAAGATGCTGAAGATTGTTTCATATGCTAACCAGTATGACTACCCCACCTATATCCCTATTGTATGTCCCGTGTCACTGGATGGAGATCGAGATTTACGCAGTAAGGCAGCAGTCAGTCGAGCGATGAATAACGTATTTCCTGGTGCAGGTTCACATTTCTTCTACAAGAGTAAGCAGTCGATCCGATCTGACAGGTCAGCAGATTACCCTGATGAGCACTGGGATAGTATCAATGGCTCGTCGTGTCGGTATTGTGATAATCTTCATAGCAAAGTACAAACAAAGAGTAAGTATCAATGGCTCGTCGTGTCGGTATTGTGATAATCTTCATAGCAAAGTACAAACAAAGAGTACTCGCTGGAATTCGAGTGAGGTTAAGCGCCTTCGTACAAACTGTGAGAAACTGTATCGACCGCTAAAGACCGTTATGCAGCATAACCTGCAATTTGTACGATGTATTCGACGACCTCGTCGACAAGGAAGTCACGGTTCTGCCGCGTACGAAGGACTGATAGCAGGGATAACGAGTGACGGAGTTCTTTGTGGATTTTATCTACGCGTCGGGTATTGGGCTGACTATTAAACACTACCACACGAACTATTTAGTAAACCCTCACGTTTCCCTTTTTGCTACTATTACATGTACAGTATAGTATTAGTATGAAAACTCGAACATCCTCGTTCGCAGCTAAAAGAACTGAAATATACATGTATTTCGAAGTAATACGTAAAGTATGAAATTCGGGTAGCAACAAATGGATCCCTCATGCACACGACCAACTTGGGCGGGCAACGACGTACTGAAGCCATACAGCGTAATTACTTGCTAGCAAGCTGGTCTGAAGACACCGGTATGATGTTGTACTTAGTTACCTTTGTCTGACCTGTGTAGAATGCAAATACCACCAACTACACGTAGGTAGAACCCACACAAAACCTTTGTCTGACCTGTGTAGAATGCAAATACCACCAACTACACGTAGGTAGAACCCACACAAAACCCCACCACTCGTAACACCTACAACCAGATATTCGTATAGTCTGCAGTTGCAACTTCCTCGAGGTTGAGGAATAAAACGCACGAACTGAAGATTTTCGCTTTCAGTGGTCAGTACTTCGAAGTAGAAGATAGCGAGGGCTACGTCGGATTCTAAAAACCGCAAAGTCTTGTCCACTTCAAAAAGTGCGAGCATTCTACTGCATCCTAGTGGAAGTAGCACGCATTTAACGAAGTCAATCATCCCCTAAAAGAATATCCACTGTGACAGCAAATTGGTCAACGGCATCGAACGTCAATTTCGCGACAGATTCTTGTGAAAGTCCAAACGGTATCGCTTCAAGCAAATTAGGAACTTCGCCAAAGAGCAAAAACTCCAAATTGATGCAGACCCCGTGACAAAGAGACTGAGAGAACGAATCGACCCGTGATTCGCTAGCAACTTTTTCTCGTCATTCTTCTGTCCACTAACTAGGGCCATCATTATAGTCATTTCTTGCCTTATCTTCAGTGACTTCTTAAGTATAAATTTTGCTTGATGTTAACAGACTACCAACGAATCTTCAGAAATCCCGTGTTGTCCATCAAGTGAAAGCCCGAAATCCTACATACGTGACTTCGAACCCAAGATGGAGCGCCGCTCTTCAACTGGAACTACGAGACGTGAGAAGAAGAAGCAGAAACTCAGTGTGAAAAAGACTCGAGACAATTCTGTAGATCGTTTGTGCTTTGTCCTTGAGCTAGGAACTTCTTCTCTGCTGAGTTATCTAGCAGCTGAAGACATCTCCAATTGTTTTCAGGTTTGTGCTAGTGGATTATCGGAAGAATTCATCGAGACGACGTCGTTGAAGACTCTCGACCAGTTTGCAATAGAGAACGCAACCCACTTAGGCCACCAATGTCCCTGTGACTGGATGCGAAGCCTTGATTTTATTTCTCCTCGCGGACCCTGTAGCAGTGCTGATCTCTATGACGTAAACAAAGCGTTACCGATTCTTCAGAAACCCGGTGGTGCACGAAAACTTCTCAATGCATTAGCACTTGCAATGCGAATTCTTCTGCCATATTGTATCGACAATAGACGCGGAGAAGATATGTTTGTCCCTGTGGTTTCTGTACTCCCTCAAGAGAGTTTAGGTGTCGACAGTGAAGAATTTCTTAAAGAGATGATGAATGGCATTTCTAAAGGATTTGGCAACCGATTCTTCAACGATTCCACATCCGAACGAGCATACAAGAAACCGGATTTCATTGACGAACATTGGGACGGTATTCAAGGCTCTGTGTGTGAACATTGCCTCAATATGGATGAACTACGTCGTCGTCCTCGTTTCGAGCGTGCCAAGTGGAAACCTAGATCAGTCCAACGGATCCGCGTCAATTGTGCAGAAGTCTATCGACCTTTAAAGGTGGCTATGAAGAAGGAGCTTCGTTTTGTGCGTTTTATTCGTCGTCCAAAACACGGACCAACTGGAGAAACCAGATATCAAGGTTTAGTGGCGGGAATCTCATCGACTGGAGTCCTTTGTGGTCTCTATCTCGTGAACGGATTTTGGTCTTATACCATGAACCGACAGACACGTAGATGGTGAGATTTAACGTCGTGAAATCATGATCGTTGAAAAGTGGAAGGCCTGAAAACATTAACGAATGTTAAAACGCGCAATTTACGTCGTTTCATAACTGGTTGTTGAATCTGAAGTGATGCCAGTATATCTTCGTTAAAAAAATATATTACTGCACATGAAAGTTTCCAACTAGCGATTGGCAAAGCGTATTGTATTGCTACTTATTGATATCCACCAAAGATTGTAATTATCCACTAGAGTCTCGATCGAATATGAATCGCACAGCAGTTTTCATCAGCAATTGCTAAGGTGAACAGAATGAAAAAATGATGTAGATCGTCAACTGGAGAGACTTGCGCTTTGCTCGTCTCTCATAAATCAAGTCATTCAGACTAAGCCCTTCATCATCCTCACCAAGACCAAAGATAAACACTTGGTATACAAATACTCTGTTTGGGGGTTTTAATATGTTTGCGTCACGCCAACGCCAAGAACATTTCCGTCCAAGACATGCAACCCGCAGAGCATTTCATCCATGTTTATCCCAGTCACCAAAGATCACTACAGTACGCAGTTTCACCACGAGTCTACATCGTGCGGGCTACGTGGGTCGAACGTAATGTCCTTAATGAAGCTCCATCCATGCCCGTCGTCAAAGGCTGATAATTCTGTAGGGCGCTTCAACTTGTCACATACAAATTTTTATATATTATAAGCAGAGGAAGTCGGTATATCCATTGTAGTTGGATGCCCAAATTTCAAATTGAGTCGTCCAATTTCAGTGGCTCTGTGATTTGCTTCAGGCCAGCTGAACATGTTCGTTCTCTGTCACAAAATGTATCTATGTTTCCGTTTCTTTCTAGTCTACCTTGAAGAAGTACCTCATTTGACAAAAGTCCACCTCAGTAGCACATCTACCATGCCCAACAGCAAGACCAGATTCTTCTCTTCAGCATCGACTCCCGTGCTACCGCCGCGCTACTCGTCGCGTCTCTTCCGCTCGTCCTTCGCCACGTGCTTCTCCGTGTTCGGTGCCGTTCGCAGCGAGCTCTGGGGCTGCGCGTTCGCAGCGCTCGTGGTACTTCTCACGTCACTCAACTACTGGCGCGACCCGGTGAAAGGTTGGCGGCGTACAGTCGACATGACGGCCGTCTTTGGAGCCGCTTTGTACCACGCCTACTGCTGCGTGGTGCAATGTCAGGACCCAGTCGTGCAGGTGCTTTACGCCCTCGTAGTAGCCAACTCGGTCTTGTGCTATTTGCAAGCCCGCAAGGCGCCTAACCAGAACGAATCGTCGGCGTGGCACTGCGTCATGCACTTACTAGGCAACGCAGCTAATGTGTTGCTGTATCTGGGCATCTCCATGTAATGCGTTTCAGTGTTTAAGCAAGTGAAATACATATCTTATGAAGTGACTTTTTCTATCATGTTGCGCGAGAAGCACCGAAGGCCGAACTCTCGATTGCTGTGAGCGCAGCTTGCGCTAAAGTGTTGACGCGGTCTCGAGACAGCGCAAGAGTTGACGACGCAATATTGAGACGGTAAGTGACGGACTTGCGGCCACTCTTCTCGCAGCGATACTCGTCCAATAATGAAATGGAGACGGTCATTGCGTCTGCTGGAAAGTGTTCCGTCACGACGTCATGTAGCAGCTTTTCAGTAAACAAAAGCTCGTCTATGATCCAGAAACTCACGTCGCGCGTCCATTCAATAGGGAAAATCGACTGTCGACCGGGAGCTTCGAGGCAAAAGATGTGTGAGATGCCGTCGTCCGTCCAGAACGCCTTCTCTCGAGACTGGTACCCGACGCTATAATAACCGAGTTCCGCCAGCGCGTCCACAGGGCACAAGTGCGCGTCCTGCAGAACCAAACCGGCAGCTGCTGCACAGTGTACGATCTGCCATGTATCTCCCACCGCTCGTGTTTTCCGTTCGAGTTTCGTGCCTCCTTGTCCAGCACAAAGTGTGACCCAAATCTGTCCGTCACTTGCTAGAACTTGCCTTGCGCTGGCGAAAAAGTCGACGAGCAGTTGGCGGTGACGGTGAATCTTGTTGCGCTTGTTCTTGTTGCCCACGCCACCGTCTGCTGCGTAGTGTGGGAAGTTGAACACGACACGGTCCACGTCTCTCATCTCGTAACTCTCAAGCGTCGTGGCGTTCACTTCGTGACGGACGTGTACTCCGCCGCGATGTAGTTCGTCTAGAATGCCGCGTGATTTTGGGTACATCTCGAGCAATTCGCTCTCGGAATCAAGCGATGTGGCTGTAACGTGGAGCTCAGAAGCTGCAATGCGAGCGTTGTTGGCGCGGAGAAAAGCTCGCGAGTAGGAAAAGTTGCCATCGCCCACCACGACCACACGCGCGCCAGGCTTTAAAACCCCCAATGAGGTCAGATCACCTATGGTATCGCTGCCATCAATAGAAAGAGAAGAAGTTGCGGTTGTGGACGTCATGGCAAATTGTCTTCTGGTTGGAGCTCGAGTCAGGAGCTGGTGAAGTTGCGCTTTACGACGGACATGAACTGATGCCAATCAATTGATCTCCTCAATTTTAGTAACTTAACCGATATAATAAAACGGTAGTTAACGAACGATATCAGTCAGGTACATTTCTTGGTGTGACCTAAGCGCTCCAATTGTACCATAAGATAGCGGCCACTAGGGCGAAGAGGGTGGGGCCAATGAAGGCCACGGCGACGCGTCCAGAGTGCGTGGTATGAGGTTTTTCTTCTGGCTCAGAATGTTCCTTGGAGGATGAGAGGTTAGCGTTCTCCTTTGTACTGGAGCTGGACTTGCCCTCTTTCTTCTCTCGTCGTTGGTGCAACTGTAGAAACAAGCATGAAATAATCAGACCCGTTAACGGTCGTTTTCTTCATGTTAGAGACGCACCGTTAGCTCCAGGTCGTCGATGGTCATGCGTAGCTGCCAAGGTACTGGGATTTGCTGTTTCTCCAGCTCCGCGATAAGCTCCTGGCGGCATGAGAGAAAAACCTTGTACTTGGTGACCACCTCCTCACCAAATTCATCGTCACGCTTCGCCTGCTGATGCGCCACCTGGAGATCCTCGTCCAGAGCATACAGTTCGTTCAGCTTGCTACGGATGGTCTCAGACTTGCCGCCTAGCGACTCGAGACCCTGCGTCAGAAGTGATCCACTCGCCATCCTCTTCGCTTATATACTTTCCTGTTAAATGTGATAAGAGGAATGAAAGTCGTAAATTACTCGTAAACACCACGACCTAACGGTTGTTTTTCGAGTGAGTATCCTCTCAAACTCCATTAAGTTTAGGTAACTAACTGAAAACAAAAAGCTAAACTTCCTCCTTAATTACAAAAAAGCTGAACCGCCAAACGTCATAACCGGTGCCTATCACTTGTCTACAGTTCCACGACGTCGTTTCGGCGTTCGCCATAATTGTTGCGATCTTGAGTGATGTAGTGGTTGGCAGCCGAGCGTCGATTCGCGTCGTACGTCTGCTGCTGGTTGTCCTTCTCGTGTGTGGCTGAGCGAAGACGGATTTCATCCGCACTGGAGTAATCCACCACGCCGTTGTCCTGGACGTACGGGTTGTTGTTCACGTTCGAGTTTTGCGACTGGAGAACAGGCAACCCTGACGGCTGCTGCGCGTTGCTGGGAGGACCATCCTTACGTATAGCAGGCGTCTCGTCCTTAAAGTAATCCTGCGCAGTCTGCTCCTCCTGATCATAAGCCGCATCGCGTTGCAATTTCAGCTTCTGCCAGAACGTGTAGAGCGATCGGACCATCAGCAAAGCCAGCACAAACAGGTTGAGACCCACAATAGCCACGGAAATACCGTTCTGCAAGCTTGTTGGGAAGCCATCGCTGGCAGCCGCAGTAACCAGGAAGAACGTGAGTACCAGCACAGCGATCTTCATGATGGACACAAAGCTTGTGGTCGTCTGCACGAACTTCGAGTGGTGCGGCGACTGAATCTCTAGATAGAAGAAGAAAACAACGTTGAGCGCAAGGATAAGAGCAACCTGGATCTTGCCCGACATGCTTGCACAGCCTGTAATGACACCAGTCGTAAGCGCGAGCATCATCTTGGCTGCAAAAAAGTAGCGGTTCTTGTACTTGTACTCTTCGTACAGAGGTCCATAGCGCATGTTGACCGTCTTCTTCATGTGTTGTACTGTCCCGACATCTGCGATATCAGCCTCGTGTTTCTTAATGACAATGTAGCCATAGACGAGAATGCCAGCAGCCAGGAAAATAATTGCAGCGATAGCCAGTAAACACTTCGGATCCGTAATGCTCTCGTACTTGGTCGAGTAGTAAATCTGGAACGTAGCAGTAACACCGATTGTGTACTGCGACAGAATCGCCACGAGAACTTCCAGACCGATCATCTTATCGAAGAATTTGGTTAGATATTCGTCACGAGGCATCATTAGACCAGACAGCAAGTAGCCAAGACCGAAAAGACCCACCACACCAGCCATGACACAGAAGACGCCAGCTAGCGTCACGAGGAATAACATGTCTTCCTCAATGTTCAGCTGACGAGAATATTTAGCAATACCCGTAAGCTGGTCGTTGCTGCTGGCGCTGCCGCTGGTGCTCGAACTCGACAGTCGTCGACCAGCAGAACTGTCTGTATCCTCGTCTTCCTTAAGGGTTCCAAACGGCAGAAACGTGAACGCAGCAGGAGCCATCGCCTTGCCAAACTGCGCCAAAGCTGACGACTTGCCTTCTAACTGGAGCTGGTTGACCAGTACTCCAAACTGGCAGATCTCGACCGTAGTAATTGCCATCGTGGAACCAGCAGCTGTAAGAGAAGCTCCCGCAGAGCTGACGCCACCCACGGCCGTACTAGCAATAGCAGCAATACCGGTAACTGCAACAGTCACACCAGCCACACTCTTAGAGGTAGCTGCCACTACTTGACCGGTAGTGGTCGTGTTGTCCTTCGTAATCACTCCAAACGCCTCGTCCTTCTCACGTTGCTCCTTCTTGGCAGCATCGGCCACACTACCTGTAGCCGACCTATCAATGAGCATGGCTGAGCAACTGCATGACGAAAAAGAGTCTTCGGACGCGTATGAGCATTGCTGCGAGGCCGACATAGAGTTGGACAGGAACGTCGAGACCGTCGATGATCGCTCCTGTAGCGCTGCAATGATGTCGCTCGAAAGGAACGACTGAATGCTTAGACCATTGTACACGGACGATGAAATGCCGGTCTCTCCGCCGTATACCCACGCGTCGTTGGTGCACGCCGGGAACGAGCAGATGGATACGCATGAAGAGCCAGAAGTGGAGCCCACCGAACCACTATAAATGACGCAGCTCGAGGCTGACACAGCCGAGGCAACGTCGATACTGGAGCCGCCGCACTTAAGACCGAGCGTATCCCATGTCGAGTAGAAGCTGCTGTCGCACGCGAGCTCATCCGAGGTCGACGAGCCGGAACCCACAGCGACAGACGTCGAGCTAGAGCCTGCCGTTGTCGTCGACGACGTGGTTGTCGATCCCGTCGTCGTTGTACCACCAACAGTCGTCCCAGTGGTTCCAGTGGTCGTCGTTCCCGTCGTCCCACCAACCGTCGTCCCAGTGGTTCCAGTGGTCGTCGTTCCTGTCGTACCAGCAATTCCGGTGCCTCCAGTCGTCGTTGATCCTGTGGTCGTCGTACCAGCAGTTGCCGTTCCAGTGATCGGCGTCCCCGCGGTTACAGTAGTTCCAGTGTTAAGTCCAACCGCCTGTAGTCTTCTTACTCCAAGAGAGATTAATGGGGTCGTTCCCGCCGACAAACCTGCAGATCCAGACGACGTTGTTGTCGTCGGAGTTGTCGTGGTTGTGGGTGCATCCGTCGTCCCAATTGAAAGACTTCCCGTGGTAGTATCCGTAGCCGTCGTAACGGTCAAATGGGGTCGTTCCCGCCGACAAACCTGCAGATCCAGACGACGTTGTTGTCGTCGGAGTCGTCGTGGTTGTGGGCGCATCCGTCGTCCCGATTGAAAGACTTCCCGTGGTAGTATCCGTAGCCGTCGTAACGGTCGGAGCAGCAGTGGTGGACGATGGAGTTTTCGTCGTAGACGTTGGGGTTCTCGTTGTAGACGAAGGGGCCGTTGTCGTCCCTGCACTTCCCGTCGAGTCGTCACTTCCAGTTGTAGTAGAAGGTGTGGAGGTTCCTGTCGATCCAGCGGACGTCGTGCTGGAGCTGGACGAGGAACTCCCCACATCCGCATTTTGCGATCCAGTGCGGCTTCCAGCGTCCGTAAAGTCAGAGCCTGAAGTGGACGAGGGGGAGTCGCTACTGTCATCACTACCACTCGCGCTTGAAATGGACGACACGACTTTCGTGATGGGATCTGTGAGCGTCGATGTCGTCCGTGACTGAACGGACACAGGGCACGAGGTGGCGGCCACTGCAGTGGACGCGCTAGCCGCCAGGAGAAGCAGCAAACGCGCGTTCATTGTGGAATATTCTGCTGACCTGAGTTTTCGCTAGTGGCGGATTGGTCGCTTTTGTACTTCCTTCCTGTTGTGGATGCACAGGAATCGAGTTCACTTCTTCCAGAGGGAGAGAGAAAATGAACCTGTTTTTTCGCAGTCCATAGTCATGACCGCTGCCCTAATGGCGTGCCGCTGACGACTGACAACTGAGAAACCTGTGCGAAATGCATAACCTGTCGCGATGGATGGATGATCTCCTTTGAATCCAATATAGAAGACGTTTACGATAAACTGTGGGATGTGATAAATTATATTGTTGGAGCTCTCACGAAGAGGCGCTAGCATTTCGACCAATCGGAGGCCAGCACGACCGCCAACACTGGCCAGGCTTTGCGGCGCTATAGAGGTTGCAAATGCAACGTGCCGACACCTGCGCATGGGTGGATTTTTTCTTTAGGTCCGACACTTCAGGTGGCACAGGCGGCGATGGCGCGCAGCTGGGCCGGGGGCTTCTCTGTTCGAGCATCGTGGGTGCCGCGCTTAATGGTGTCGCAGTGGACGGGCGTGAGCACCAAACTGGTTGCAACGTGGCATTGTGCAGAAAAATTTCGAGACCCAGTGCAAGATGACCTAGCAGGGGCGGCGAAAGTCGCGCGAAGGTAAGGTGGTAAGGCTCTGAGAGGGGGTGAACGCTCTGACGATCACTTAACGGGTTAATTAAGGTGTAATAATACCGTACTCTGGAAAACGAGGTTTTTCGAATCAAATCCGTGGTTTCTCTGTCCCGAATATAAAGCCTCATTCACTCAAATAGAATGGTACGCAAAGCAGCAGCTCCTCCTCTTCGTCGCAATGGACTTCGTATCCGCAAGGCGTTAGAAGGTTGTGACCTTGGAGCACACGCGCAGCAGCTGGTACGTCATTCGCCACCTCTGCGCGTACTGGGACTGGACATCAACACCAACAGTACTGGGTTTGTTGTCGTGACGGAGCGCGGTCGCGTGTGTCGTTGGGGTCACATTCCCAGCGCGCAATTCTCAGGCGCCGACGTACTGCAAATTGGCGGTGTCATCGACGAGTTCTTGGCAACTGTACAGGACGCAGAAAACCAGCAACATAAGAAGATTCAATGGGTCGTCGGTATTGAAGCGTTCTTGCGGATGTTCCGCTCTGGCATGTTCAACAACGCCGGCATCTTCCAATTGGCGCAACTTAACGGCATCGTATCATTCGCCTGCTGGAGACGCTTCGAGGTGCTGCCATTGCACACACATCCGACAGCTGCTCGAGGTTTCTTCGGTCTCAAATCTCTAGCGTCCACGAGTGCCACGAAGAGCAGCATTAAGCATCAAGTCATGGCTTTCTTAGAGCAACAGGAGCCGGAGCTCACGAAAACTGCAGGTGGAGCCATAGCGGGTTCCGAAGCGCTACCAATCTTTAAACGGATGAGATCGGGTGCGTGGGCTGACTCAGCTTTCGATATCGCTGACGCTTATGTAATTGCGGCGTACACACGCTGCATCCATTTCCAGAAGCTGTTGGAAGTGCAGCATCCGGAACTTCTTGAAGACTTTTCGAGACGATATCTGGAATTGACTTACGAGTCAGCAGTGAAGACAAAGAAGAGTTCACTGGAGATGGAGACTTTAGAGATTATGAACAACCAGGAGAAACTTGAGTACACACGCAATTTGTTCAAGTACGGAGTGGAGAACTGGTTTAAGAAGCAGAACGACTGGTTCATGCTCCAAGAAGACAAACAATAGACAAAGTGGTTAGATAAATTTACGACTCGGATTTGGTCCTTCTAGTCATCATGATGAAGAAACTCAACGCTCTCTTTCTCTTTGCACAAACCCCGTGATGAGCTCATCTAGCGATGTGCTTAATGGAATTCGTGCACGTCAGTCCACGCGTCCTCCTCCTTCTCGCGCTTGTAGTAGTCGAACAGGCTGTCGGGCTCGAGGCCGAGCAGCGGCTGGTTCTTGTGGACAGCCATGGCTTCCACGAAGAGCTGCACCAGGCTGATGTTTGTCAGCAGAGGAATGGAAAAGTCCACCGCCGTACGACGAATCTGGTAGTTGTTCTCCATCTGCTGGCTCTGGCTATTGGGCAGGTTCACGACCAGGTCAATCTTGCCGTCCTTGATCAGATTCAGCACGTTGTTCTCGCTGTCACCGTCCGATGGGAAATCCACCTTCGTCGACGGGATGTCGTACTTCTTCAGGTAGGCGTGCGTCTTCTCGGTCGTGAACAACTTGTAACCGAGCTCGTGCATCTTGTAAGCAGCGTGCACGAACTCCTCCGAGAAATTGTCCTGCATGGACAGCAGGATGTTCTTCTCCGGCAGCTTGAAGTTAGACGAGATTAGCGCCTTCAGGAACGCCTCGTGGCGGTTCTTACCGAAGCAAGCCACCTCACCAGTTGAAGCCATCTCTACGCCGAGTAGAGGGTCAGCACCACCGAGACGCGTGTACGAGAACATCGGCGACTTGATGCCGACGTATCCCTCCGGGCGTCTGGGGCCGTCAAGAGGAGGCAGGTTGTCGTTCTCAGTCGACTCGCCCACCATCACCTTCGTAGCAGCGTTAATGAAGTCGGCGCCCGTCGTCTTTGAGACGAACGGGAATGAACGCGACGCTCGCAGGTTGCACTCAATCACGCTCACGTCCGCGCCCTTGGCCAGGAACTGCGCGTTAAACGGACCCGAGATGTTCAGCGCCTTCGCGATCTTCTCAGCGTTGCGCTTGATCTGGTTGATGTAGAACGAGCTGGCCTCCACGGGCGGCAATACCAGCGTAGCGTCACCACTGTGCACACCGGCGTTCTCGACGTGCTCCGAAATGGCAGCAGCAATCACCACACCATCCTTGGCCACAGCATCGAGCTCAAGCTCCTTCGCACCCTCCACGAACTTGGTGATCACGACAGGGTGGTCCGAAGACACGGCTACAGCTTGGTTCAAAACGTTATCCAGCTGCTCAAAGTTGTACGCAACGTTCATGGCAGCACCACTCAGCACGTACGAAGGACGGACAAGAACCGGATACCCCACACGGTCAGCAAACTCGCGAGCAGCATCGTGGCTTGTCAGCTCCTTCCAGGCCGGCTGAGGCACACCAGCCTTGTCCATCAGCTTCGAGAACTTGAACCGGTCCTCAGCGCTGTCGATCATCGTCGGGTGCGTGCCGAGCACCTTTACACCGGCCTTGTGCAGCGGCAGCGCCAGGTTGTTCGGGATCTGACCACCGACAGACACCACAACACCCCGAACACCCTCACGGTCGTTCACGTCCATCACACGCTCTTTCGACAGCTCCTCGAAGTAAAGCTGGTCGCACTCGTCGTAGTCCGTGCTCACCGTCTCGGGGTTGTAGTTCAGCATCACAGCACGGTGGCCAAGCTTGCGCAGGGTACGGATACAGCTCACAGCGCACCAGTCGAACTCGACAGAGCTACCAATACGGTAAGCACCGCTGCCAAGCACCATCACACCGTCATTTGGTTCCTGGGCAGGAACATCATGCTCGGTACCGTTGTACGTCATGTACAGGTAGTTAGTCTGGGCCGGGTACTCAGCCGCTAGCGTATCAATCTGCTTCACCGCCGGCACGATGCCAAGCTCCTTACGCTTAGCCCGAACCTCGTCATCCGTGCAGCTGAACATGCGAGCAAGCTGACGGTCTGAGAAACCGAGCTTCTTCGCCTTGGTGATCTCAGGACCAGTCACCTCGCTCAACTTCATGCCAGTCATGTTGACATCGCAGTCGCAAATGGCCTGCAGACGGCTCAAGAACCAAGTGTCGATCTTAGTGATCTCGTGCACCTGCTCAATAGAGAGCTGGCCAGACTTCAGTGCCTGCGCGATCTGGTAGATACGACGATCCGTTGGTTTACCCAGAGCCTTGACAAGCTCCTCATGTGACAGCTCGTCGTAGCGTGGCTCAAAGCCCTCGTTCGAAGGTTCCACCATACGAAGGGCCTTCTGGATCGCCTCTTCGAAGGTGCGGGCAATAGACATCACCTCACCAACACTCTTCATCGATGATCCAATCTCTGTGCTCACGTTTTCGAACTTGGCCAGATCCCAACGCGGCATCTTGGCAACGCAGTAGTCCAGCGAAGGCTCGAAGCAAGCCGTCGTGCTCTTGGTCACGGAATTCGTCAGGTCCGGCAGGTTAATGCCGAGAGCAAGCTTGGCGGCCACGAAAGCGAGCGGGTAGCCCGTAGCCTTGGACGCTAGTGCACTCGAACGCGATAGACGTGCGTTCACCTCAATAATGCAGTACTCCTCAGATTCGGGGTTCAGTGCATACTGGATGTTACACTCGCCGACAATGCCAAGGTGGCGCACCACCTTCACAGCAGTCTCGCGCAGCATGTGGTACTCACGGTTCGATAGTGTCTGCGACGGCGCAATAACGATCGACTCACCCGTGTGGATGCCCAGTGGATCGAAGTTCTCCATGTTGCACACCGTAAGACAGTTATTGGCGGCGTCACGCACCACTTCGTACTCGACCTCCTTCCAGCCCTTCATGGAACGCTCCACCAGAATCTGAGGGCTGCCGGAGAAAGCCTGTTTAGCCATCGTGCGTAGATGAGCTTCATCGTCGCAGATACCAGAGCCCAAACCACCAAGTGCGAACGCAGAACGGATCATCACTGGGAAGCCGATGTTGTAGGCGGCCCTCACAGCCTCGTCAACTGACTCCACAGCTTCGCTCTGTGCGATACATTCGTTGATCTCCGCTAGTTTGCCATTGAAAAGCTCGCGGTCCTCCGTGTAGTTAATCACGTCGATCTGCGTACCAAGAACCTGGACGCCGTACTTCTCAAGAATGCCGCGCTTGTCCAGCTCCATACCACAGTTCAAAGCGGTCTGACCACCCATTGAAATGAGGATACCATCAGGGCGTTCGCGCTTAATCACCTGCTCCACGAAGTCGGGGTTCACGGGAAGGTAGTACACGTTGCTAGCTTGAGCCTCGCTCGAGCGGTCAATGTTCGTCTGCACGGACGCGATGTTGGGATTGATCAGGATCGTCTCGATATTCTCCTCCTTCAAAGCCTTGATGGCTTGCGAGCCGGAGTAGTCGAACTCTCCAGCCTGGCCAATGGAAAGACCGCCAGATCCAAGCACCAGCACCTTCTTCACCGTCGGACGTTCGATGTGCGGACGCTGCACCAGACTGCTGATCGGTCCCTTCTCCTTAGCACGCACGGCATCAAGGAACGTGTCGAAAAGGAACTCCGTGTCCGTGGGACCACCCGCGTGTTCTGGATGGAACTGTGCCGTGAAGTACGGCTTGGACTTGTGGATGATACCCTCGTTGGTGCCGTCGTTGAGGTTCACAAACAGCTCATCCCAGTCGTTTGGCAATGTCTTGCCATCCACAGCGTAACCGTGGTTCTGTGAAGTGATGTAGCTCTGACCGGTCTTCAGGTTGTGCACAGGCTGGTTCTGACCACGGTTGCCGAACGGCAGCTTGTATGTGTTAGCTCCAGCAGCAAGACTGAGCAACTGGTTACCCAAACAAATACCAAAAATGGGCTTGACATTGTCCCCCTGCAGATCTAGCGCCTTCTTCAGCTGAGCGGTCGTTTCCTTCATGATGGCCGGATCACCAGGGCCGTTCGAGATGAAGAGACCGTCATACCAGCCGATCTCGGACGAGATGTCGTGATTCCACGGCACGCGCTTGACTTCAGCACCGCGCTTGACAAGCTCACGGATGATGTTGTACTTGATACCGCAGTCGATGGCCAAAATCTTGAGCGGGTTTCCCTTGCCGTAAGTAATCACCTCTTTGGTGGACACGAGCGAAGCCAAGTTCACCTCGTTGACGTCGACGAGGTCGGGGGTGTCGCTTCCCTCGACGATGATGCGGCCAGCCATAGCGCCATGGGAGCGGATCTTCTTAGTGATGGCTCGGGTGTCAATACCGGAAATACCGGGGATGCCCTCACTCTCGAGCCATTCGGAAAGCGACTGCGCTGCGTTCCAGTGGCTGTAGTGGCTCGAGTAGTCTTGCACGATCATGCCGGCGGCGTGGATGCGGTCCGACTCTATGTTTTTGTTGAGACCGTACTTGTCCAGCACCTTAGTGTCGGGCACGCCGTAGTTGCCGATCATGGGGAATGTCATATTAAGAATCTGGCCCTTGAAAGACGCGTCCGTGAGCGCCTCCGGGTAACCCACCATTCCCGTTGTAAAGACCACCTCGCCGGCCATGGACTTCTTGGCGCCAAAGGACACGCCATGGAAGCGCGTTCCGTCCTCAAACTCAAGCACGGCGGGTGTCTCGAAGCTGGGCGCGCTGCGACGGTCCACCTTTTCGCGCGCGGCCACCAGGAAGCGGTTGCCGCTGGCCTTGTATAGCGGCGTTCGGCGCTTCACCGAGTGCGACAGCCGTAGCATCCTGTCCTCAGATTAAGCACTCAGGAAGTCGGGGATGGTGAGATGTAGGGGAAAAGCGTGGGGAACCGAGAGGCTCTTGTCCGCGACGCTTCCAGTTGGGAAATGACATTGCGCACTCTGGATCAAACAATCGGTTGAAGCGGCGGCCAGCTAAGATCGCGCTGGGTACGTGGCCGCCTGTACATAGAATTCACCAGCTGCGGATCGTTTGTTGCATCCTCGGCTGGCATAATTCAGTGCACAGACGGGTCATCGCACCAGGCAGCATCATGTACACCACAGAAACTGGCCACGGGTTCCGTTATTAACATGTAGAATGTTGCCTTCCGTGCGTGGCATTGGACCTCGGCGATGGGAGCAGTTAACATCAGTGACCATGAACCACTGGCTGTGACGAGTCAAAGCGGCTTTTTTAACTCAAGACCTCAGCGTTTAGCTCAGCTTATTAATACCGGTATGTACCAGAAGCCGCTGGTTCTACTCTGCTGCCATGAACACCAGCACTTCAATATGAGCGTCTTTGCAATGCTGCAATACGGCAAGGAACAGCCGGCTGATCAACAAAGCCAAGCTGGCTGAGTGATAGCCCTGTTGGACACCGTGCCTCCAAAGGCCCGTCATCAGTGATACACTGCTCACCGCTGCGATCTACTTCTTCGCCATACTGGAGAAGGGACCGGGGTGACGTCTATTCAATGCACGCACCACGCTCCGAGGTTACAGCAGTCACTGGGAGTTGCACGCGCGTTGGTGGCCAGTAGAACGTTCACGGGCGCCATAGCCCGTACCAACGCGATTCCCATCATCATATTGAT
Organism: Phytophthora brassicae; assembly: GCA_024679045.1. NCBI lineage: Eukaryota > Oomycota > Peronosporomycetes > Peronosporales > Peronosporaceae > Phytophthora > Phytophthora brassicae. Next base: position 18,648 of record JAIKVB010000594.1, read on the forward strand.
GAGAGGCTCGGCCTCGTTCGAGCCAGATAGTAGGCTGCGCTCCCGATCCAAAGTTCGCGGGCGGGTCGCCATCGTGCCGACCGCGCACATAGTGCAGCCAATCAGAAGCCACCAGAAAATATACCTTGCGTAATGTACGGGCGAGATGGAATTGCGGGATTAAGTTCGGTGTTTGCACTCGAACTTAAATTCCCGTACTCATCGAGGATTGGCTCCTTTATTACACTAACTTTTACTAAGAAGAGGGGTTCACCTTTAGTATACCCGCGATACTTGAAAAATATACCTTGCGTAATGTACGGTGCGAAATGGAATTCGGATTAAGTTCGGTATCGTCTGACTGCTTGCACTCGAACCTAAATTCCCGTACTCGTCGAGGATTGGCTCCTTTATTACACTAACTTTTACTAAGAAGAGGACTACACTTTAGTACCCGCGATACTTGATCCGCTGCAGAGGTCTTTCTTATCGCCGCACAATTAAAGAGTCTCCAGCGATCTTCTCCAATAGAATGTGGCGCTCCGTGGCCAAGCAGATGCCAACGCTGACCCGCCGGGCGGCGCGCAGCTCACAGGCAGCGACGACGTCCATGGCTTCTCACACGTGTATGAACCACTTTCCCACTGAGAGAAGCGGTAGCCGCGCGTTCTCGTCCAGCGTACGCAACGACTACGCCTTGAATTTGGCCAAGGTGCTGGCCCCGGAGTCTACGCTGGAGGAGTTCAAGCAGCTGTACCGCACGCCCGGTGTCAATCACACGACTGTCATTAAGATCGGTGGTGAGGTGATCATTAACGAGCTGCAGACGCTCATCGAGTCTCTGCGCTTTATGCGGGACACGGGCCTCTTCCCCATTCTCGTGCACGGCGCGGGCCCCCAGATGAACGCTGAGCTGGACAAGCAGGGAGTGGAACCGCAATACGTGGGCGGCAACCGCGTGACGGACCAGAAGACGCTGGACATTGCCCAGAAGATCTTTATCGACACCAACGCTACGCTCGTGGCCGCTCTTAACGCGGCTGGCGTGCCCGCCCGTGGCATCACGAGCGGCGTCATCCACGCTGACTTCAAGGATAAGGACGTGTACGGCTATGTGGGTGAAGTGAACAAGATCCACGGCGATGCAGTCCAAGCGGCCATTGACGCCGGAGAAATCCCCGTGCTGTCGTGTTTGGGCGAGAGCGCCAACGGCCAAACGCTCAACATTAATGCTGACGTGGCTGCGCGTCAATTGGCTCTCAACTTGCAGCCATTGAAGACCATCTTTGTGAACGCCAAGGGTGGCTGGATCGAGGATGACGGCACGAAGCTCAAGAAGATCGACATGTCCAAGGACTATGAGCGTATGGCTGATCGTGACTATACGGGGCGTCAGGGCACGCTCCTTAAGCTGAACGAGATTAACACGCTTCTACAGGGCCTGCCTTCCACCTCTTCGGTGGTCCTTACCTCGGCCTCGCAGCTTATGCGCGAGATCGTCAGCAAGAAGAGCGCTGGTACGACGTGCGTTAAGGGTGCGAAGCCTGCTGCTGCCAGTGCTAAGGCCAGTACCGCTGCGTCGGCTGTCCCGCGTGGTCCTAACGGGAAGTTCCGTGTCGGTCTGCTTGGTGCTCGTGGATACGTGGGCCGTGAGCTTATTCGCGTGATTGGTCGCCACCCAGAGCTAGAACTGGTGTGCGCGAGCTCGCGCGCTCTAGAGGGCGAGAAGGTGGTGAAGGTTGCTGCTGCTTCACCTCTAAACCCGCACACGAAGCTTCCAGCCAAGCCGGTTGAGGATATCACTTTGAACATCGACCCAGAGTTGAAGTTTTGCGAACTTGGCCTGAACGACATCGCCACCTCGCCGTATGGAGAGAGTGTCGACGTGTGGGTTCTTGCCTTGCCCAATGGCTACTGCGAGGAGTACGCCACCGCTCTTGACGCGCTCCCCCGCAAGGACAAGATCATTATCGACCTGAGTGCTGATCAGCGCTTTAACTCGGAGTGGACGTACGGTCTGCCTGAGGCCCCAGGAGGTCGCACGCGACTGCAGGGAGCTACCCACATCGCCAACCCTGGCTGCTACGCTACTGGTGCACAGGCGGGTCTACTGCCACTGCTTGGTGGGAAGCCCGAGCTGAGCGGCAAGCTGATTGATGAGAGCGTGCCGCCGCACGTGTTCGGCGTGTCGGGGTACAGCGGTGCTGGTACTAACCCGTCCGCAGCCAACAATCTGGATGTGCTCAAGGACAACATCATTGCGTACAAGTCTGTGAAGCACATCCACGAGCACGAAGTGAGCCATCAACTGGGTACCGCGGTTCGGTTCATGCCGCATGTGGCTCCGTATTTCCAGGGTATCCACCTTACGCTTTCAGCGCAGCTTGCTGACAACGGAGTGATCACTTCGGCGAAGCAGGCAGAGGAGCTTTACCAAGAGTTTTTCGCAGAAGAGGCTCTGGTGAAAGTTACGCCTAACATTCCGTTCGTGAAGGACAACGCGTACCACCCGCACGTAACGGTGGGCGGATTCCAGCTGGACCCGGACACGGGTCGCCTGGTGGTGATCGCTACTATTGACAACCTGCTTAAGGGAGCAGCTACCCAGTGTATGCAAAACATTAACGTTGCACTTGGCATCGATGAGTACGCCGGCATCGACATTGAGTAGAAGTTTTCTTTGACCCCTCATTGCTCTTGACGAGTTTGTTTTATAACGCACAACGATGATTTCTGGTATTGTGATATACTCTACGTAGTACCACCCGTTTACATGCATTATACTTGAAATATTTATTTTGAGTGCTAGGGCTTAACTTTTTACTGCAAATAGAGCACGATGATATACCACCCGTTTACATGCATTATACTTGAAATATTTATTTTGAGTGCTAGGGCTTAACTTTTTAGACTGGACAGTAGAACTCACGGTTCATACTGCTAGTGGTTCAACTGAAAGACACATAACTTCGGTTGTCCCACCGATAAGTAAGCACCGGCTGCATCGAAGAGTCAGCACTTATAATATCTACTTGCATAAGGTAGCGATACAGAGAGAATAGCCTGGTTGGAGAAGGTAGACGAATTGTTTCGTAGAGGTCGAGGAAGTGGAGTATGGTGACTAGTACTGGAGGATTGGGTCGCCGACGCGGTCGATAATAGGCACCGTACACTTGAGGTCGAATACCTTGCTCAGCACCACCTTAAACACTTTCTGCACATTAATGGAGTGCGACGCTGACGTAAAGATCAGCGGCGCCTTCATGGCCTTTGCAAACTTACGAGCCTAATAAGTAGCCACCACAACAAGCAAATTAGTACCAAACAACAACACCCTGCTCCTCCAATCGACACCAACCTGTTTTGTGATATCCTCCTGCTCCTCCGCAGCAAAATTGGCAAAGTGGTCGTACTTCATCCCGACTAGAAAGGGAAATGCATTCTACCCAACAAGAAAAATACAACAATTAGCATCAACACAGCTCAAACTCCTTAACAAAACTCCACCCACCTTATTGATAGAGCGCACTTGGCGGTACCACTCCTTGATGCTCGTAAGCGTGGCCTTCCGGGACAAATCAAACATGAAGAGAATGGCTACAGCGTCGTTACACACGAGCGGCAACATGCTGATGAATTCACGGTGGCCACCTAAATCCCAAATGCTGAACGTAATTTCCGTATTGCGCAGTGCGATCGTCTTTTCCATGAAATTTACGCCCAGTGTATGAATATAGTCCTCGTCGAACTTGCCCTCCACGTACTTGACCATAAGACTCGTCTTGCCCACCTGCGCGTCACCCACCATGCCCACTTTCACCACTACGTTGTTACGTCCTGGACCACTACCACCTGCGGACGCAGCACCGGCCGGACCGACGCCGCGCGACGGCCGCTCTACGCGACTTCGAACGTCGTCTCGCTTCTCCTCCATTTTCTCGCACTAATTAT
>JAIKVB010000595.1:0-22528 GCA_024679045.1 Phytophthora brassicae
GCACTGCGATATCCACTAAGCGTAGCCGATCTAGCCATACCTCTCTTGTAAACGAGAAACTGTAAAAAAAATGTCGGGGTGAACTCCGTAAGATTTAGATCACCGCTGACTTCAAAAAACCTAGCTGTGTTGAGGTCGCTCGCCGCGAGCACGTCTCTGATCCACTTTTTTATGCCGTTTATGTTGCCGGTATACTTATTTCTTGTTTCCTGTGAAATACACGCGTCGCGTATCGTCCTTACATCGATCATCTCTGATGTCATGCCGCGCAATGTATCAGCATCCATTTTGCGCTCGTTTTATAATTGACCAATGAGAGGGAAGCCTCTTCGTCGGCGTCTGGTCCTTACGATTTCGCGTAAAGATTGCATTCCAGAAAAAAGTAAGCCAATAATCTTACGTTTTGAAGGAAAACTCCATATATAACATACGTAAATAGGAGAATGTCTAATCCCGGTATTCTGTTTTATCCTACCAGGTGCTGATTTTTCTTTTCAATTTTCCTGATAAAGTGACCACTTGAATTGCTAGTAAACATAAAGTAAGACATAAAGTAAGATTTCCTAAAGAATGAAGCCAAAAACGACTTGGAGTTTGTATTCAGGTAGTTGAAAGGTTCATTCGACGATCTACGAGAAGTCGCCGAGCTTTGACAAAAGCCCAGTACAGAAGAAGTTAAAACTGACAATGGAAGATCGCGGTAACAACCAAGAAGAACACGACGTATCAACTGATACCAGAACTGGCGATGCTATCGCAGAGATCACGGAGAATCTCCTCAAGATTTCATTCGGAGAGCCGCAAGATGTCAAAGATCTCAGCAGAATCTCAACTTCTCGTCAACTTTTCGAACAACTACCAGCTATTTGCACTGACATTTTCAGTGTTCTCGGTCCTTACAACCTTGAGGCCACGTACCAACGAGCTCTGGCTCGGGAACTCCGAGATCGAGGCGTCACCGTCTTGTCCGAGGTGGAAATTCCTATTTTTTACAAAGGACAGAAGATCGCAACTCGACGTGTGGATCTTTACTTAAAACTGGATAAACCGGTTCTTCTTGAGCTTAAAGCGGTCGTGACAAACCTCAAACCTGAGCACATGAAGCAGCTCAAGTTCTATATGAACAATTTCAACGTAAAAGACGGATATCTCATCAACTTCCCGCACATGACGGGATTCCCTGAGGCGAGTAATAAAATTCAGTATATTGAGCAAGTGTTGCAGCCAGAAGGTGGCGCTGGGGTCAGTGACAGAGTCACCAGGTCGTCGACACCTCGCAAAGACGCGACGCCCGAGATCATCCACGTGCAGGTGAAGGAATCGACTAAAAAAACTATCAAAAAGTCGACGACTCTCAAGATTAAAAGCGTTAAGGTCAAACACTCGTAGGGAATTCTCGACTGACACCTTGAAAGTCACTGCTGATCCAAAGAGTAAAAGTTAGTTCAGGTGGTTGTGAATACACGCTTCTCAAGCATAACTTCTATTAGCACATGATCATGCCAGTTGTCTCTTTATGCCACTGTCGGAGTTACCAGACTTGGCTGTATCGGGGTCTATTTGTCAACTTTTGGCCTGATTTAAACACAATACGATTGCTGTCAATCCATAACGTCACTGCAAATGTACGAACATTTTATCAATTTTTGGCCTGATTTAAACACAATACGATTGCTGTCAATCCATAACGTCACTGCAAATGTACGAAACGGTCTGTCAATGCATCAAACATTCTTTATCTGAATCAGTTCATGTATTGTATGTGAAATCTCCAGTAGTGTATGTTACCGGTTTCTCACCTCATTGATGAATGCCGCAAATTGAAATCTGGATTTTCCAGCACAAACGTGAAGTCAAGTCGCAAACTTAACGACGACGACGGTCGCGACCAGGTGAGCGGCGTTTGTCGTCTGTTCCCTTTCTAGCATCCGTTAGAAACTGGTCCAAGCCAAACGGATCATCTTCGCTGTCTTCACTGGGCGAACGACGACGACGTTTGTGGTCATTACGAGAGCGTGAGCGAGATGGAGACCGCCGAGATCGGGAATAGGACGGTGAACGCCGACGGTCGCTACGGCCTCGAGGATACGAAGGAGAGCGTGAGCGCGCACGTGGACGACCACGCGCTCTTGAGACCGAAGGAGACCGCGAAGGTGAACGCTTTCTTCCACGAGGCGCCGAGCGATCACGACCACGGAAGGGCGACGGAGAACGGCCACGTCCTCGTGCGCGTGGGGGTGATCCTGACGGTGAACGACCACGTCTCCCTGAGCGCTGTGGTGAACCCGAAGGTGAGCGACCACGGCCTCGTGGACGCGGCGGTGAGCCTGATGGAGAACGGCCGCGTCCTCGAGAGCGAGGTGGAGACCCTGAAGGGGAACGTCCACGACCCCGAGCTCGTGGTGGCGAGTTCACAGGGGATCGAGCTTTCTGCCGAGCGTGTGCAGGAGATCCAAGAGGGGAACGACGAGCGTCAGAAGCAACAACCTTCTTTGTGTCTTCGTCTTCTTCAGCCTTAACGTTGTCCTTGGAAAATTGCACGGGTCCATCACGACCACCACCTCTCGCAACAGCTTCAGTACCACGGAACTGTTTATCAGCTTTAAAGCGCTTCGAATGACCACCTTTTAGGTCCTCGTACTCCTTGTCAGCATCCATCGCACCGTCATCACCCTTCGGACGGTACACGCTGGCTTTACCACGATCCACCATCGGCTTCGAGTACACATTGTACTCATCTTCCTGGCCAAAACCCGAGCTCATACCCTGCGACTGGTTAAACAACCGCGAGTCGAACATGGCATCGCTGCCACCGGCCCTTCCGCCGCCTTGAAGCTGACCAAGAGCAATCTTTTCCGACACATCACGGTCTTCATCGCGCGCTAATTTACCCTTTTTGCCCATCTTCTCCATGCGCATTTCGCGTTCGCGTTCCTTTTTACGTTCCCGACGAATCTGATCACGTTCTCGTCGTCCTTCAGCGTCACTTTCGCCGCCTTCATCGTCACTAAAACGAGGTCGACGTTCGTTGCCTGCACTGGAAGAGCGACGACGTCGACTACGGTCCTCGTCCTCGTCCCCACTATCCGCGCGGATACCAGCGCGCTCCATACGCGCCTTGGACGCCAATTCGCGCAGTTCGTTCTCCTTCTGCTCCTTCTGCTTCATCGCCAGCTTCTTCTGCACCTGCGCACGCATATTCACCTCCTCTCTGGCCTTCCGTTCGGCAATCGCTAAGGCTTCCGACAAACTGGCAAAGTTGTCGTTCACTGTCACCTGTTGCAGTCCTCGTCCATCGGCTGCAAGTCGTTTGTCCAATGCAATCGTAAATCCCTTAGAGTTTTTCCAGTTCGAAATACACGGCGGGATCTTCCACGACTGCTGGTCCGCCACTGTGAGTTTCCGAGGTGGTGAGTGTAGCACCGGCACAGGCGGCGATGGTGGTCCACGCACAGCTTTCGTGTGCTGGAACTTTGGCGGCTCCATGGGGTCTTTAGCAACCTCCACCATACGAATTACTCGCTGCTTGGGGACGCCTGACGTACCCTGATCGTTCGGCGTATAGCGAATGTACTTGGCTGTCTCCTTGGCGCTCTTCTGGCGTCCGACATTGGTAGGCAATGCACTCGCCACTTTGCCCATAACGAGAGCTTGCAGCGCATCTTTTGTGCGATTGGCTGTCTCCTGCTCCTCGTCGCGACTGGGCAACGCTAACGCAGACGCGTCGCCATCTTTCTCCACAATGTCACTGAATTTAGTGTACACTTTGGTCTTGTCTCGATGTTGCTGCGTCACAATGGCGTCGTAACTCACTTTGCCATCATCGCCACGTACTTGGAGGGCTAAAGTCCCGCTATTTTTAGATTGGGTTCCCTTTTTACCCATTCCGAGCGGAAATTGGGCAAGATGCAGCTCGGGGTACGCGCCGCCATCGCCGAAGTCCTCGTTGCGTCGTGGTACAAACTGCTGCTTTACACGTAAAGGGTATCTGGGGACGGAGGAGACAGACGCCAGATGTGAAGGCGCGGGAGCGGCCGTCGGCGCAGCGTCTGAGAAGGTCTGGTACGCGCGCACGGGGGCCGGGAAGAGAGCACTCATTTTTGGGGTTTTGGGCGCTTTTTCGTGTCTGGCAGGAGCCGGAAGGGACAACACACGTTTGGATATTTACATGTATCACATAAGTTGTTTAGAATTTACAATTATGCTCATTGGATTAAAAAGTGTAGCCATATTGAAAGATTGATCGAGCTTTTCGAGTCGCCTGTGGAGAAGTTGAGCGATGAGTCCGTCGTGGAAGCGGTGAGCCGGATGGGACAACACACGTTTGGATATTTACATGTATCACATAAGTTGTTTAGAATTTACATGTATGCTCATTGAATTAAAAAGTGTAGCCATATTGAATGATTGATCGAGCTTTTCGAGTCGCCTGTGGAGAAGTTGAGCGATGAGTCCGTCGTGGAAGCGGTCGAATCGCCAGCATTAATTGAGCCAGCGACGCTCGAGGAATCTCTTACCAGCGAGCCGCGCATTATATATTCTATCTCCATATGAAGTTCCTAAGCCTACCGGTACATTCCTCACAGTTTCTGCAAACGGCTTGAAAATGACTGCAATTTGTATATGCTTGTAGGTATTGTGATACGCGTGCTCCGCCCACGGATCTTAAACTGGCGACGACGATTCGTGTTTGCCGAGCTATAATATTAATAGCCGCCTTACCCATCTTTCGAATTAAGTGTGCTGTAACAACTCCTTTTCACAGTCTCAGTTCAAATGGCTACACTTGCTAACATGTGTACCCCCACCTTGATTTTCTGTAACCGGTTACACTCCCACACTCGTCCGTTATCATTCCTCAACATTCGCAATGGATCAGATCAAGTTGGTCATCAGTGGCGCCGGCGATAAAGTGGCAGGCGCTGCGAACGATGCCAGCAAGAAATTGGCCAGTGTGACAGGCGACAAGAAGAGCACGACAAGTACCAAGGCAGATGCTCCATCCTCTTCCTCAGAGTCTCTTCCTCCTAGTACATGCCCAAGTCTTACAAGGAAACAGCGGATGATTGGCTTCATGTCGTGTTTTGTGCTTGGATATCTCGTGAGCTTCGGGGTAATTCAAGGGATAGTGATCATCTGAAGCAACAAGACTTAAAACTAACGCTGTCCTTCGTATTTGTTGCTATGTTGCTAGTCGACCTTCGCGTTAATCGCTGGCTCGGACAATGGCACTAAATTCGGCATCACATACACTCTAGGAAACATCATCTCTCTCTGCGGGTACACTCTAACTACAGTACCAAAAGTGAGTTTAATTAGAGACTGATGTTTTGTGTGGGATTGTTCAGGTCTGGCTTCCTCGTTGGACCCAAGCAGCAGGTGAAGCTCATGTTCAAACCCGTGCGACGCATTGCGACTATCATTTATCTAGTGATGATTGTCGTCGTGCTGATCGTCGCTCTCGCTGTGCGTTTCCTGCTTAAAAATCAGTTGTGGTTGGTTTTAATACTTACGATTTGCTGTCTTAAACAGGCGCCACAACTCGGTCTCGTGGTACTCTTAATGGTGATTATCCAATGTGCAGCCGCTGTCTGGTATGGTAGTGACAAGGACAAAGTGATATGGAACAGTAAAATCTAACTCTTGTTATAATTTATTGTCTGCGGCAGGTATTCGGCAAGTTACATCCCTTACGGACGCAAGATTATTACGGGTGTTGTCAGGAAACTATGCGGCGCCAACGTTTGATAAGCGAGTCGTTCTGCTTCACTTGATAATTCCAGCATCTTTATAAACACAAGCAGTAATAGATTATTTGCATTTATTACCTACCTATCTAGGTTTTTACAACGTAAACGGCGACAAATAGGACGGTCACGGCCAGCATAGCATCTTCCAGTCCGCAGTGGGCTCCCTAATTGTTGCCGTAGTAAGTCCTATTGGTGTACACAACCATGTCGAAGTCGGAAGGGCAGTACGGGAACGTTTTGTCACTAACAATGTCTAGGAACAGGTCATGACCAGTAGTATACGTCACGTAACCACCGAGACCAGTGCTCACCACAATAATGAACGTTCCAATAGCCTTTTCGTACCATGGGACGCGATCCCAGAATACTTAAAGGTAGAATACAATCGGTAGGATCATACGCAAGAGACACAGCCCAAGCACCAACAAAGTCGGAGAAATCCATGAAATGGTCCTTGAAAATAATGGCGAGGATCAGGAGCAACACCACATTCCAGAATACTTGAAGGTAGAATACAATCGGTAGGATCATACGCAAGAGACACAGCCCAAGCACCAACGAAGTCGGAGAAATCCATGAAATGGTCCTTGAAAATAATGGCGAGGATCAGGAGCAACACCACATCGCAGATGCGCAGCGTCACATATTTCAGGCTCACTACGGGTCCGTGATTGTGATATTCGTCCAGAAGAGCTTCTGGTGAGAGATCATCGGCTAAGGAAGTCATGGACGGTGCGCTTTCCTTGTCGCCAACATGGAGTTGTGGAGTGTTAACGACGTTAAATGCCGGAGATTCCTCATCAACAACAGCAAGAGGACGCTTGTGCATCCCAGAATGCCGCGCTCTAGAATGTACAGCACAAGATTCAAGATTACGGACATGGCGATGGCGATGTGTAGCTGCATGAACATATAAGCTATAATAGCACGACAGCACCGCGGTTTGCGTCCAGGTTGAGGGCTGGTCCATTGATAGCAAAGAGCAGGTTACCCGGGATTTGACAGCCAACGTACGAATATGACGTCTCTCCAATGATGAGGAAGCAGCAAGCAGCGAAAATCATGGTACTAGCAACCACACGAGGCATCCGTTCAGGCTGGGAGTGTTCACGCTGCAAAGTAGGCACCAACACCGCAGCAGAGTAAGATTACCGAAGGAACTAGCAGCTTCACTGAACTTGATGTCTGGATGAGGGACAGGTGGGTGGTCGTTGCCAATACCGACAGCGAGTATCGCAATGGCGATGGCGTCAGCAAGTACAGTGCCAATGAAAGCCGCGTAAGCTCCTTCTTTCAACGTCGGTGTCACAATGATAGGCAGTAGCATGGCAGCCATAATAATACTTCAGTACTGCGTGTCGAAAGCTCCAGGAGAGATCCCGTCAAGCAGAATTCCACCAAGCACGAGGTACGCGCAGGGTACAAGGAGACACACGCCAAACTGCGCGAGTAGCACAACGTAGCGTCCGATCTTGCCACAACACCACCCACCGATATCTCCGTACGTCTTAAGGTGGGTGCAACCAAGCATACGCGTGAGATGGCTATACAGAAATGACATGATAAAAGTTCTGCTCAGAAAATAGCTCGACAATACAATTAATCCGGCTACTCAGAAAAAAAACCTGGATAAAAATGTATCCGGAAATTACATAAAAAGAATGTGCCACCTCGCAGTAGTATACATGCATTCATCATCCTTTGGTCCACGTATTACATGTAAGGAAAGTAAGCTCCAGTTTGATATAGCATACTACGGAGTAGTGTTTATTAAGAGCAAATTACCAGAGCCAACTTGACACCATAGTGACGGAGTGGTGCAGTGCATGAGCACTACAGCACTCCGCGACTTTATTGGTGTAATGTGCTAACCGTGGACGCTCTAGTTAGCGTAAAAGGTCTCGTTCGTGTACACAACCATGTCGAAACCTGAGGGACAATACGGGAATGTCTTTTCACTCACAATGTTCAGGAAGAGATTCTTGCCCGTTGTATACGTCACATATCCACCCAGACAAGCACAAATGACAATGATGAACGTGCCAATTGCCTTCTCGTACCAAGGAGTGCGAGCCCAGAACACCTTAAGGTAGAAGAAGATTGGCAGGATGATACAGGCCATCGACACCGCCCAAGCACCCACGAAGTCCGTGAAGTCGACGAAGTGATCCTTGAAAATAATAGCGATAACCAGAAGAATCACCACAATAGCGATGCGTAACGTTATGTACTTGGCCGTGATAAGTGGACCACTGTTGTGGTACTCTTGAATCAAATCTTCAGTAGCCAAATCATGCTCTGCATCAGCCAGCGAAGTGACCGACAGTCCAGCGTTTGCATTGATATACGACGGTCGCTCCTTCTGTGGGGTATTAATCCCTTCAAATGCCGGAGATTCCTCATCAACAGCAGCGAGAACCGGACGTTTGTGCATGCCCAGAATGCCGCGCTCAGCAATGTAGAGTACGGGGTTCAGGATCACGGACATGGCGATGGTGATGTGCAGTTGCATGAACATATAAGCAAGCACAACAGCACCGCGGTCCGCATCCAGATCCAGTGCTGTCCCACCGATGGCAAAGAGCAAGTTACCAGGGATTTGGCATCCCACGTAGGCGTACGAAGTCGCACCAATGATGAGGAAGAGACAAGCAGTGAAAATCATAGTAGTAGCAACCACACGAGGCATACGTTCAGGCTGGGAGTGTTCACGTTGCAGAGCAGGAACGAGCACAGCAGCAGAGTAAGCCAGAGCGAGATTACCGAAGGAGCTCGACACCTGGCCAAAGTCGAAGTCGGGGCTGATGACCGACGGGTGGTCCGAGCCAATACCGTTAATAAGCACACCGAGAGCGATTGCGTCGGCTAGAAGCGTGCCGACACAGCCAGCGAAAGCAGCAGCAGCTCCCTCCTTCAGAGTCGGTGTTAGAATCACAGGCAGCAACATACAAGCCATGATAATGCTCCAATATTGCGGGTCGAAAGCTCCTGGGGAGATACCGTCCAGTAAAATACCACCAAGCACGAGGAAGGCACACGGTACCAGACAACAGACACCAAACTGCACAAAGAGCACAAGGTAACGTCCAATCTGGCCACAACACCACTCGCCCACATCACCATAAGTTTTGACTGTCTTGGGTGCAGCAAGCATGACACGGGAGATGGCTACACAGGAGCAGACGTTGGCGAAACCCATAAAGAGCAGCGCGATGGTAGCGAGTGTTGCACCCGAACGAGCGAAATTGGATGGCAAACCGAGTGTACCGATACCATACACAGTACAGAAGAAGTTGAAGGCGATTTTGAGGTCTTCCGAGGTGAAGAACGCCATGTTGGACACGATAATAAACGACAACGACCGGTCTCGACTCTTGCGTTGGAAGGAATTTGCTTGACCGGAGCAAAACGAGAAGTGGCTGCTGCAAAAAGGCTCCTGGCTTTCATGAGATTCACCTCCAGTCGCTGTAGCGCTCCAATCACCACACACCTAAGCACGTGACTGGGCTGCTTAGCTCATAACGATAGGGCAAGTCGCTCCACATTGCAAACACGTGAGTATTGGCCATAGCCTTGGGTATTGAAAATCTTGCCAAGTGACGCACCACCTGGCAAGACACCGGATTGGTGGGGCGATAACAAGATGCTTCGTCTCTGTTAACATCCTAACAAGAGACAGACCTGTGGACGAACGAGAGAGGATGGGCATGCACATAGAATCTGAAAGAGTCGGAGAGTTGACTTGATGGTGTATGGTTTGGATTATGTACGAAATATATTCGGTTTCGACGATCGAGTTGATTTCGTGATTAAAATGAAGCGAGCAGAATTTTTTCCAATGGTGTATCCTACACAATTTGGCCTGGTGGGTTTTATTATGACCATGGGTAACTTTCTGGAAATTTCACCATGGTGGTATGTTAGAGGAATATCACGTCGGCGCTGTAGTGATCTCGTTTGCTCGGCAATGCGAAGGTACAGTACATACCATGTATGTCATAGGGAGACATAAAAGGAAAAATACCGCTGGGGATGCGTCCAACAGCGCAATTACGTTTTACTGAAGGACATAATAATATTATGTCCTTCTACTATGTCAATATTATAGAATCGACGACTCGTAGGACTCCTGCGTTCTTCCCGGTCCGGTGCAATTTGTCCTGCTAACGCTGGCATCTCTCACGCGAGTGGGTAGTCATAGCTTAGCAACTTGCTTGTCGTTAAAATTCCGAGTTGGGTTGAAGCAGGTCGACTTCGTATCCTAAAAAACTTTTACAACCATTCGCTAAAGTCCTCGTACGCCATCCATGCCCAGCCGGGCAAACCGGATCCTTCGCTGTCCGCCCTGTCGACAAAAACAATGTTCACCACCTGATTGGATAATCCAATCCAATTTGGATTAACGGAGTTCCTGTCATGGAAGTGAGAAGTTGAGGGCGTTGTGCCACCCTTCGTCAGCCAGATACACACCCAAGCCGGTCTCGAAATTGCTCGCAACGCAAGCATTGCGATAAGCTTACAGCGACCTAAACGCAGCTCAAATGACAGAGACTATTAATAGTTACAAGCCATAGAGCCGGTCCGGGACGGGTGTCATGGACATCAAATCTTGAAAATTGGAGTGCCGATGGCATATATTATATGGGTGAGGTAGGCGATATATTAGATCGCCTACGTCACCATCACCCCCTGAACCCTCCTTCACTGCAGGGCTTAACCCTATAGGGCCGAGCGAGATATGACCGTGGCTGGTCCTGGGTTTAAGCCCGCGTGCTTCGAAGCTTAAACCACAGGCATTGTTTTGGCTTGCCAAGTTCATTTGGCTTCACCTCCCCTACATAGAGAGAGCAAATTACATTCACTCTTCGACCCCATACAATCTTAAGACACTTCAATTTGTAACTAAATGCTGAATTGTCGCCGACCTTGCACCAAGAATGCTGCCGAACGTCTGTCTACAATACTTTAGGCTATTTTATTTTTATTTTATTTTACCTAAAAGGGACCTAAAAATGCTCTAAAAGACCTAAAACAAACTCCGGTTTGAACCCGCGCCACCTAGCACCAATATTAACTACCGGTAGGCGCACACAAACCAGTAACCCAGTCTGATAAAAAAGGTAGTACAGCTTATAATATTAATTTGCGAGTTGGTAACGTAAAATTCATTTGAAATGAGCCGTTACCAAGTAAATGTACCGTATAACTCGACTTTTATCCGACAACCTACGTCTGAGACACAAACCCTCCGAAATATCATATTATGACACATTTCGGCTTTTGCCAGTTTTAAGGAGGTCTGATCACCATATCCAAAAGTGGTACCATGTACCACTCGCGAGTGAAGGTCTGTCAATTTGAGCTTTCACCAGCCACCGAGTGCCCACAAACCCTCCGAAATGTCATATTATGACACATTTCGGCTTTTGCCAGTTTTAAGGAGGTCTGATCACCATATCCAAAAATGGTACCATGTACCACTCGCGAGTGAAGGTCTGTCAATTTGAGCTTTCACCAGCCACCGAGTGCACTCCTTGCCATTTTCGCAGTCTCTCCACTCTCTGTGCTATACCTCGGCAACGACAGTCCTCGCTGCTTCTTGCACCAACTTCAAGCCAAGACGTTTCCACCCCGTTGACATCTCTCGCGAGGTCTCAATTCGCTCTGTAGCGCTCGCAATCACCCTCCTCCCATAATGGCACGACTGCTCAAACCGGACGCTGCAGGTTTCGCCTTAGCAGCACAACAGCTGCAGCTCGGAAAGCTCGTGGCTTTCCCCACCGAGACTGTCTACGGATTGGGCGCCAACGCTCTTAATCCTGAGGCGGTTCTGTCCATTTTTGCAGCCAAAGCTCGGCCTCTCACAGATCCATTAATTGTCCATGTTCCTGCTTTAGAAGATGCTGTGAAGTTCGTGGACTTAACACCAATTGGTCGTCAAGCTTTCGAGTGCTTGGGCAAAGCTTTCTGGCCTGGACCATTGACGCTCATTGCTAAGGCAGTTCCAGAACTGCCACTCACGCTGTCGGCTAACACGGGATTTGTGGGGCTGCGGTGTCCTAAACATCCCGTCGCCCAGGCGTTGTTGAAGGCGGCGAAAGTTCCCATAGCTGCACCGAGTGCCAACAGGTTTGGCCACGTGTCTCCTACAACCGCAAAACACGTGATGGACGACTTGGGAGCTTGTGTGAACTTGAGTATCATCGAAGCGGACGAGGAAGGCTGCTGCCAAGTCGGTATTGAGTCGACGGTGGTGAAAATCGTCCCTGAAGAACGTAAACTCATTGTGTTTCGTCGTGGAGGTGTCTCGGAACTAGCGCTAGAGCTCGTACTGGAGAAAAATGCAGAGCTTCTGGGAGGGAAGTACAAGGTGGTGACGATCCAGAAGGAAGCCAAAATGCAGACGAAAGAGGCGCAACAAGCTCCTGGACAGATGATCACACACTACGCACCTGATGTGGACACGTATTTGTACCAAATGGAAGCGACAGAGGCAATGGACGCATCTATCAATGAGGATGTGAGTCACTGGGTTGTGATCGATTTCAAAGGCAAACTGGCGGAGTTGAAGGACCGTGTACGGGCTTATCTCGATCTTTCACCTAGTGGAGACGTTGCAGAGGCTTCGCAACGGATTTTCGAGTCGTTGCGTTGGTCTGAGAACGTTCAAGGTGTGGAGCGTGTTGTTATCACTGGTATCGCTTCGGAACAGCATGAACAAGCTGCTGCCCTGCATGATCGGATGTATCGTGCAGCATCAGGCAAACAGCGATCGCTCCACTTTTAAAAGGAACGTAGAAATCCATTCATTACCTATTGATTGTACCCGTTCACCAAGTAGACATCTGAGTCGGTTCAATTATTGCAAGAATTATTGTTATTGTAGTCCCATTATCAAGCAGTAATGTGTAAGGTAAAGCAAGGTGGTGGTGTTAATTATCCTCACCGAGGATATCACTTGGCAATTCCCATATCGAGAAGCTGGCGTGACGTACTTACGAGTCAAGGTCTTGCACAAACACAAGTGCTTGAGGCGCGAGGCCCTGTTCACATCAATCATAGCAAGAAATGAGTCTCTTACAGCATTGACAAAATGTAATTGAACAAAGCACCTACCGCATCAGTGAGGGATACATTCAGCAAGTCCGGACCGTAAACCTTCTTGGGGAAGTTTGTAGCCAACTCGTAGTTTCGGATTGGGATCTTCCGGTCAAAGAATTCCACGTCCACAAAGTCACGTACAGTTTTCAACGTATCGTGAGCGTAAAAAATGTGGTCCAGGCGAGTGCCATTGTGCAAGTGGAACTTGATCACTGCCGTCTTATAATCCGCACCTGAAGGAGGTATACGAGACTTTGGGCCGTCTGCGATGCTAGCACGTTTCGCTTCAATCTCGGCCTCAAACTCTTGTTCCTTGCGTATTTTCTCCTCCTTAGCACGTCGTTCCTCCTCCATCTCCTTCAATCGTTCCATCTCTTCACGTTCCGCTTGTTCTCGCACTTGCTGTTCACGTCGACGGTCTGCTGCAAGTGACTCCTGGTACTCTCTATCTTGCTGTTCGCGCAAGATCTGCGTCTCAGTCCGCTGCTGACGGATGTGACGAGCTGTCGTCAAGATCTGATTGTTGCGATCCACCGCCGTATTCAGTTTTTCAATGATCTCGTCCGCCGGCAAGTTGGCTACAAAGAAGTTAAAACACACACTTTTCAGTACTTCTGGATTAAAAACAGTAGATACTTTTCAACCTCCGTCTACGCACCTGTAATCTTCTCCACGACGTTCACACCACGCGACACACAGGACAACAGCGCCAGAAAGGGGAACGTAGCGCATCCGAGTGACAAACTCACTCCAAAACCCTCTGCATGTTGTACACAGCCAGCCCACGACACGATGCAGTCGCTGTTGTTTAGGTACGCGCTCATCCTTTCAGTACACATAGCCTTGCTACAACATCAACATCAATGCACCACTCAGCGTTTAGTGCTCTACAACTGTATAATCGTCCATAACAATATGCTCTTACCGACAAAACACGTCTGCATCGTCGTGGATATTCGAGTGTAGCTTAGTGCTCTACAACTGTTTAAACGTCCATAACAATATGCTCTTACCGACAAAACACGTCTGCATCGTCGTGGATATTCGAGTGTAGGAACACGAGCAAAAACTTGGACGCTGATCGTGCAGTAGACACTGCGTCCCGGAAAGACGTGTGCTCGAAGCGCGGCGTCGCATCATCTCCGTAGCGGCGCCGTAAGCTACGCGTAAAGTTACGCGCCGCCGTCTGTGGATCTTCAGGCTCTCCATCTCCCAACACGAAACTCAACGGAGACATGAGAAGCTCCACAAACCCCTTCTGAGCTCTAGGGGGACGACGTGGAGCGGTAGTTTCCGCCTGGGTTTCCCCATTCTGCACGTGACGTCGACGTAGTCCGTTGGTCTCCGTGTCCGTTGTACCCACAGCCATGACGTCTCCAAGGTTCGAATAGCTCAATGAACTCTTCCTCTTCCGTGGATCTGATTTGACCAATCGGCAATAAGAGAAGCAAAATAGAATATTGATGTCGTCCACACCAAATATACACTAAATATATTTTGTGATCATGTATACTTGTCACAGTATTTTAGTGTCGGACTACTTGGTGGTGCTTACATTTCTGATGTATCTTTGACGTGGCAGCTTCAAAAGACGAAGATGAAGTCCAAGACGCTGCGGCCTGTGCCTCTGGAGACATGGGTAGCGTCCACACGTCGCCTTCTATCGATGGAGCAGCAGGAAGAAGTACAAACGATACGTGAGCAGCTAGCGGAGTTAAATGACCACGAGAATCCGAGCGTCTTGACGCGCTTGACGCTCATTCGCTTCTCCACGGGCCTCTTCGGTCGTCTCTTACTGCAATTTTCCTTCCCTTCCCTCAGTCTTCGACAAGCCAAACCTCACCACTTCACAGTTGGTGACTTGGTGCAAATCCGCTTACATTCAAGCGACAAATTGTCCACTGGCGTTGTGTCTAAAGTGGACGAGAAGGGGATTTCTGTGGTGGTTAATAGCGACTACGATGATGTGGACGAAGTGGAATTATTAGGTGCAAATGCTGGCATTACACTAGATCGACTTGTAAATAACGCAACGTTCGTCAAACTAACGAACGCGCTGGATCAATTGACGAAATTCGACTACGGAGCGGCTCAAGCAGTGGTCGATGTGGTGTTTTCCAACAAAGAACCGAGTTGGAACACGCCGCTGCCTCAAATTACACTGTTTAATGAAGGGTTAAATGCGTCCCAAGTGGAAGCTATCCGGTTCGCCTTGGCGTCCAAAGATCTGGCACTAATCCACGGTCCTCCAGGGACAGGAAAGACCACGACGGTAGTGGAGTTAATTCTGCAAGCAGTGACTCATTTTGACTTAAAAGTGCTCGTGTGTGCGCCGTCAAATATTGCAGTGGACAACGTGCTGGATAAGCTAGCGAGCACGTGCTCTACGCTTGGAAAGAAGCTGCGACTAACGCGTGTGGGTCACCCTGCACGTGTTGGACAAGCTGGCGAGCACGTGCTCTACGCTTGGAAAGAAGCTGCGACTAACGCGTGTGGGTCACCCTGCACGTGTTTTGCCGCAGATTCTGAGGTATTGTTTAGATGCCAAGATCCAGAGCGCAGAAGGTACCGAGATTGTGAATGATGTAAGGAAGGAGATGGCGTCCATGCAGACGAAGCTACAGAAAACTCGCGACAAGAGTGTGCGGTATCAGTTGCGCCGCGAGATGAAGGCCAATCGCAAGGAAATTCGAGAGCGGGAGCAAAAAGTGGTTGGGGATATTCTCCAGCATAGTAACGTGGTGTTCGCTACTAACGTAGGCGCAGCGTCCAAGCTGCTGAAGAATGTGACGTTTGATTTGGTTATTATTGATGAAGCAGCACAGGCGCTTGAAGCTTCATGCTGGATACCGATTCTGAAGGCCACGCGCTGTGTTCTTGCCGGTGATCATTTACAGCTGCCACCTACCATTAAGTCGAAGACAGCAGCAGCAAAAGGCTTGGAAGTGACGCTTTTTGACCGGATCACGAACTTCCCAAACACACAAAGCATTGTGAAAATGCTGAACATTCAATATCGAATGCACAAAGACATTAGCGAGTGGAGTTCACAAGCAATGTACAAGGGGGAACTGGAGAGTTTTGAGGGTGTGGCGAAGCGCAAGCTGCATGAACTGCCACATGTCCACATCCGGAATGATGACGAGCTACTGAATGCGACTTTACTGCTTTTAGACACAGCAGGATGCGAACTCGAGGAAGACGCAAGTGAGGACGACAAAAGTCCTAGTATTCTCCACCTGTCAAAGTCTAACGAGGGTGAGGCACGCGTCGTTGCTAGACACGTCCACGCTCTACTAGAAGCTGGGTTGAAGGAGGATGAAGTGGCAGTGATTACACCGTATAACAAGCAGGTGCAGACTTTGAAGGCGTTGTTAAGAGTATTCTCCACCTGTCGAAGTCTAACGAGGGTGAGGCACGCGTCGTTGCTAGACACGTCCGCGCTCTACTGGAAGCTGGTCTGAGGGAGGATGAAGTGGCAGTGATTACACCGTATAACAAGCAGGTGCAGACTTTGAAGGCGTTGTTACTGGAGAGTTATCCTAGACTTGAAATCCGGTCAGTCGATGGCTTCCAGGGCTGTGAAAAAGAGGCTGTGGTTATGAGTCTCGTGCGTTCCAACGCTCACAGGCAGGTGGGATTTCTGGCGGATGACCGGCGGATGAATGTAGCCATTACGCGAGCTAAGCGTCATGTTGCCGTGGTGTGTGATACAGACACAATCTCGTCGCATAAGTTTTTGAGTGTGTTAGTAAAGCACTTTGAAACTTTTGGCGAATACCGCAGTGCTCAGGAATATCTGGAAGATGATGTGGTGGAAGGAACAATGGATGAAGCATTGGTCTCGTCTCTCAGTGTCCCTCCTGAGTCACTCCCCGTTCCTAAAACTACCTCTTTAAAGCCTAAACTCAACGCTAGCAAGGTTGTCAAGGCCAAGCAGAGGCAGAAACCCAAGGCTGTGGCGAATGCAAAGGTGGTAACTATGCCTGCTGAGGCAAAGAAAACAGAGACCGTTAAAGACAAGACACAGGATGAATCTGTTGAGGAGGAAGAAAGTGAGAACGAGTTGGAAGAAAAACCTGTATCGTCGAAGAGTGTGTTTCAGCTGATAGACTCCGATAGCGATAGCTCAGAGGACGACCACGAGAGCGAGGACGAGGAGCACGATGATACACTTGAAACTAGCGAAGACACGATCCAGCAAAGTAAACTTGACGATCTTCAGGCTGCTAACTCAATGTTGAAAGACCTTCATCTTAGCCGACTCGCTCGACAGCCAACGCCAACATCTTCAGGCAAAAAGAACAAGAAAAAGAACAAGAAGCAAAAAGGTCAGACGAAGACAGTTAACACGGCTCCGGTCGACGAGTTGAAAGATGGCGAAGATGAGTTGGAGTTCCTCGCTCGACAAGCTACTAAAAGTTCCAAGTGCTCGTTCCAAAGCTCAAATCGCTGCAAGAAGAGCACTTCCATGCTTGGTAGTGTGTGCAAATTCTGCAAACTCAAGTTCTGTTACGACCACGCTATGCCCGAGGTGCATGGCTGCGGTGACGCAGTGCGTAAGTTTGAACGAGCAGCGTTCCAGCAGCAAATGACGCGACCAGTTGACACGCCAAAGAAACTGACGGGTGATAAGCGTAAATTGCTGAAAAAGAAACTGGACGAGAAAGTTTCTGCGCAGACAGCGACTCGTTCAACTCAAGCCAAGCCCAAATCGAAGAAGAAATAGACCTGATGCATAGTATTCGGTACATTCAGCCAGTCACAGGGGTCCTGTACCTAGCCAAACAACAACAGAACTACATGCTGCTGACCAAATTTTCGATCGCCGCGTTCTCGTCACCATTAGCCAATAGGAGGGCAGATTTCGCCTTATCCTAAATATTCACAAAAATAAATAAGATAATTGCATTAGAAATCCCCCATTCGTCGTACAATAAATAAAAACTGGTCGTACAGCTGGGAAGCCCATATCAATGAGTCTGGAAAGTGCAGCGCCATCTCCGGTCTCCGTCTGTTTAGCGTACGACTCCGTCCAGAAACGCGCAGTATTGAGGAACTGCTCGTGGTCATGTAGGTACATTCTGGCCACTTCCGCGTCCTGAGGGTCCGTCGGTTCAGCCGCCGAAAGCAGCGCCTGAATGGACAATAATGCCGTTTTAATTGTAAGTGCCGGAGACCACGCGTCCTTGAGGATGTCGAGGCAAATGGCTCCAGTTTGCGACGAGATGTTCGGGTGCCAGATCTTGGTGATAAAGCGCATTTGCGGCGGCTCGAACGGGTATCTACATGAAAAATAACAATAAAAGGATTATTTCAACCGTTTTCCTGTCCGATTTTAATTTTATACGGGAAGTATCGTACTTGGCAGGGATAATAATTTCCAGCTCGAAATGACCTCCTTCGTACGGCGTGGCTTCCGGTCCCTGGATCGAGCCACGCAGATCCGAGAGCGACGATGCATTCACCGGTGCAGCTGTAACGCCCGACAGATCCGAGTCCTTCTGGCACTCGTCCAGCTCCTTGCGCACACGACCTCCTACAATTAAATCCTTCAATATATTGTCGTGATCGTACAGAAAACAGTCTTCATTACCTGGAGCCATCTTTGGAAATGGCGTTTCTATTCATGTACTTCCAAAGGACCTGTATAATTGTATATTACAAACATGACCAAGCGGAAGCGCGGCGAAGGTCCGCGGCTCAACGACCTGCAGCGACTCGAGATCATCCGCAAGCACCGCAGTGCTGACCCACCGCTCTCTCTACGTCAATTAGCGCGCGACTTTTGCGTAAACGAGAAGACGATCCGTCGTGTGATGGCTACAGCCGCCGAGATCGAGGCTCGAGCAAGTGCATCAGCGATATTAAATTTAAGAGGTCAAGTGCATCGCCGCGCCGTACCGCGGTTTCCTGCGTTGGAGCGCTCATTGTTATCGTGGATCGATGCTTGTCAAAGAGCCAGAGCGGATATTTCACCCTCAGTGGTGATTGACAAGGCCAAATTGGTGGCCAGAGCTATGGGAATCCCTCCGGACGAGTTCAAGGCCAGTTGGGGCTGGTACGACAAGTTCAGTCGACGATACGGCATTCGTACTGCTTTCATGGGCAGCCAGGAATATAAAGTTCAAGAGACTAAAACACTTCAAGACCTGCATAACCTTATGCAAGAGTACGACCCGGAATGCGTTTTCACAGTGGAAGAAACTCCAATCTTTTATAATGTGCTGCCTTATCATATCGAAGAGGTAATAATGGAGGAGCGGAATCGAGTGACATTGGTGGTGAGTTGCAACTCGACGGGACGTATTAAACTTCCAATTTGTATGGTTGGAAAGGAGAAATGGCCAATTAAAGGACAAAGTGGGAGAAATACTGCTGGATTGCTCAATTTGCCGTATTTGGTGCAAGAGAAAGCGTGGCTCGATCGAGTAACGTTTGGGAAGTGGTACAGCTCGGTGTTTGTGCCGTTTGTGCGTGAAAAGACAAGTAAACGAGTGTTGCTAGTGGTGGATGGAGAACGACCAGGACATCAAGGTGATTTTGAAGAAGGCGGTATTCGAGCTGTCTTTTTGCCTCGAACACCACTGGGATCAGTTGATTTCCCTACAAATCTGCCAATTGACTTGAAGATTTGGTGGAAGAGACCGTTGCAGATGAGCGTATTTGTTGCACTTAAAGCTCGATACAAATATCTTCTCGTGCAGAGTGCACTGTCGTATTTTAATGCACCACAGGAGGTGAAGATGGCGCTTAAAGCAGCTGAAAAGAATATTGAAGGATGTAGTGGAGGGATTCATTTCGGTCACAAACCGACACTAATTGACGCTGCACGTTTGCTTGATCAAGCGTGGACTCAGGTACCTGATGATTTATTGGAGAACTGTTTTGCTCGTGCGAATTTAGTCCCGCCATCAAAGCTACTGGCAGCTCCTGCAGCAGCGACTGGGTCAGAAATTATACAGGAGCCAAATGCTACACTGGAGCGCTATATTGGTGATATTACTTCAAAGATGGTAGATATGCTGAATGCCAGTTCTCTCCTTGATCGAGATGGGGTCAGGAATGACCAAAATACGTCAGCAAGCGCTCTGGATCGGGTGTGTGCATTCCTAAACGTTGATGACGATACTTCGTTGGAACTCCAGCAGCAGATGCAACAAGAGATCGATGAAGTGCTGAGCGACGAGATTCCTGCAGTATTAACCCCCAATCCGATAGTACAAGTACTACCTACTACAGTTCCGGATGACGAGAAAACCGATCATCCTCAATCAGATAAAACCGACTTGGCGTCACACATCCATGGGTTACTACTTGGCATCACTGACGTTGCTACACAGCTACGTTTACTACCACAGACCGGTACGGATGGGGACAAGTTGGCGCCACTTCAACTTGAAAGTTGTATAGCTGCAGCTGATGAAATCCGACATTGTATTCAATCATTCGACCAAACGCTGCGTTTAAAAAGTAGCGAGCAGAAGAAAGTACCGGTAGACGACAATAAACTTCGAGCTTAACGAGACCAAAAGCAGTTTATCAGTCAGAAAGTTGACTCAAAATCCAGAATCATACAAGTATCTGCCGCCATCTCAGTTCATCTTTTTGCTCTGATTTTCAGCTTCAATGTTTCCACTGATTACCGCGTTCTGACTGCTCTTCGCTTCCTTTTCCTTGGCTTTCTTCGTGAGCACTGCTGGGATGAGCATCCCCACCGCCAGAATCACCAGGAAGCCTATCGTCTTTGGATCCAGCAGGTCACTGGTACTTTGTAGTGTCGATATCATAGCACCAGCGTTCACTGTGATGAAGTTGTACGGTAGCAAGCCGACCGCTACCGACGGTGCAAAAAGATAGAGCGGCACTTGCAGCCACGGACTCGCGATGTTGAGGAACCAATTGGGCGTGAACGGGAACACTCTTAGAAACAACAGCAAGAAAGGTAATTGGCCTCTCTCTCGTGCATCTTCAATCTTCAGTCTCAGTGTTTGCAGCTTTCCTGGTAACAATTTTTCACTCAATCCTAGCACAATTTCTTCTGATGCCAGTGACTTGGACAGCAAATAGCAGCAGGACGCTCCGCTTGCAGTCAAAATGCAGACCAATGGGAACGCTAGAGTCAAAGGCAAAAAAGCTCCTGCGAACACGTTAAGCAGTGCTGAGCCAGGGATGGCAAAAGTCTAAATAATAATAAAATACAAATTAGTGTTCACGATGCGAAGTTATTTAAGTAGATTTCAAGTTGATCCTTTTGTACCTGTTTAAGAATGTAGAAGGTGGTCAAACAAGCCAAAGCTAGAGGAAATTGCACGTTGAACACGTGCTGGAAAGTCTCGTGAGAGCGTTGAAGTTCCTCAAGTGACGAGAGGCTGCGGATGGATAAAGAGTCCAATTTCGACGTGGCAAGCCCCAGAGACGCGTCGTGCTCATGAACGCGACGTACCAGCAAAACACAGAGACTTAAGACGACCCCCACAGCACAACCGAAGATAAATGTAACCTTGGCACCTAGCAACAGCAATGTGCGGCCCCCGACGGCGACGGTCATTGCTAAATAAGGAAAAGGTGAAATGTTCTATTCCAACACAAATTACAAATTGGAGTTAAAACTACATATTGAGCATCGCAATTTGTGATTTCATTTTTTAGCATTTGTTCGACACAAAATACCTATTCTGAAAAATTACACTAATGTTTGTGTCATGCGTTCGAGGCGCATAAATAATGAATACTCGAATCAAGTCAAAGAATGGGGCATCCGCTCGAATCCGCGGGCTCCTGGGCTGCTACATCGCACATGTCCTTCATGCGTAAAATCACTTGTTCCAAAGTCAATCTGGCTTCTGGCTTGACTTGGCACATGTCGATCACGAGCTTCCTGTGGCTATCATTAGGGATTAAATCCAATACTTCTTCTGCCAACGGATCGAAGTTTTCTTCCCCAACGTGTGCCAGTTCTTTTGAACTCTTTCCCCCTCCTATTGAAGAGACTTTGGGCACCAGCACGTCCAGAATACACAGACCAAACGAATAGATATCATCTTGAAAAGCCGGACGACGGAGCTTCTCTTGGCGGCAGTTAGGCGCTCGCCAGCCAAATTCATAGAACTTTTTGTCCTGAATAGCTTTATCCTGCAGCGCCAGCATCCCCAGTCCGAAATCCGCAATCTTGACTTCGCCATCAGTAGTCACCAGGATATTGTCACTTTTCAAGTTACTGTGTACCAGTTTCTTGTCATGTAAGTACTTCAATCCTTCCGCAGCCTTGAGAAATAAACACCACAGCGCATGTCGTTGGTTGCGATAAAGCCATGGTTGTTCCAATTCATCAGTGCGCTTACACTTATCTCGGCGCCCCTCAGCTTGTATTTGCCGTTGCCGAGACAAATAATTGACTAAAGACCCATTTTCAGCGTCTTCAAGCACAAGAAGTGCTGGTCGACTGCAGTGCGACGCGCCATAGAGTTTGAGAATATTTGGGTGGTCTATTGTAAACCACGTCTCCACTTCCTGTCGAAAAATTTCAATTGCATCTGAATGGATCAAAAGTCTCTTTACTGCCACTTTGTAGGATTTTGGCATCAGCTCCACTCCATCGTCCTTCTCAGGCTTCTTTCCATCAATTGGTTTCCTGTCCACCCACACACCTCGATGTGTTGTACCCACCGACCCTT